>NW_010582033.1:144780-155297 GCF_000705375.1 Tinamus guttatus
ACTCTTTCATACAGAAAGCCACTGTCCTCCTGAAGTCTCACTCCACTGACAGCCAGAATTTCAGAGAAATCTCACAAAAGAAAATTAAGGCAATTAGTCTGGAGCCCAGGAAGTAAAGTCCTTCCCTGTTTCTTCTGGGATGTGACAAAACTAGATTTTTCTTTCACCTGATCAAAAGTCACTCTCTTTACCCCAAGCATCATTTTCCCCACTGGTTTGCAGGATGGTGCTGGCTTGGATCCTGGACATGAGCTGCCTCCCAGTGGTGAGGAGCACAGCAAGTAATACATAGAAATGGATTAAAATCCTCCAAGGGAAGAGCCGATACCACCATGTCCCAGCTCCTCCGCCACTGATACCACCAGTGCTACTCCTGCTCACTTGGCAGCAAACCTGGGGGCTTCACCTGCCCTAGAGAAAGGAAGATACTTTGAGCACAATGGCAAGTTCTAAAAAGGAAGAATTAAGATAGCATTAAGAAACAGCTGTTTACCTTCCCTCCAAATATCATTAGACTTGGAAAGGTGAGAACTGCTAACAGATACAGCTGTGACTGAGGAGACTGAGAATGACACACTTGCTATTTGGAGAACTAATTTTTCACATTAGGAAATCCCCAAGATTGTGTATTTACTAGCACCTTTCACTTAATCACCTCCTGATGCACATGTTATCTGACTTTTAGAGGACATTATCTATACTCATGATGATAGGATTTCTTGTAACAATTATTAACAGTTTCATTATCAGTTTTCTAAGCACCTTGCACATAAAATCAAATATCCAAGAAAGCTCTTGGATATCTGGCATGCGCACTTTTGAAGGAAAGCTCTGTCTGCTCTGAAAGTAAGTGCATGCTGCCCCTCACTCTGCTCTGCAGATTAGTGCTCTGCTCTGGACCCAAGTGTTTTTGAAGAGAATTTCCCTATCACCACCACAAACACATTTTGGTTCGCATCAGAGAACAGCTGCAGCGTGTTGAATCTGACCAAATCAAATCAAAAATTACGTTCCAGGAATGCACCCAAGGTACTTCACCTTATGACGTACACTGAGTTCTCAGGACCAGATTAGAGCTGGTCTGAAGCAACTTCCCCATGAACCCCAAACCGTACCTGGTGAAGATGCTTGGTCCTCAGCACCAACTCTTTCACTTTACAGATCCACTCCTGCAGATTCTGCGCCACACAAATTGTTAACATAGACTGCACAAGTTCACCTTGTCTAGCTGACAGAAAGGAAAATGAGCCTGTATTTATCTTACCCTTTTGAGAAGGTTAGCGGTGAGTGCTGGCTTAGAACAGCACCTAGCCTTGTCACTGAGATTGTATCTCGTTGTGAAACAGATTACATGTCATGTCTTTCTCTTTTGTGCAAGAGCAAATTTTGACCCAAGAAAATCAACATGGCACAGCTATTTCAGAATAGATGCAGGCTCTCCATGGGAAGATGGATGTTCAAGCTCACAAAATATACACCAAGTCAGAAAGGTCGATTTTCATAGTGGTTGTAATAAAAGCTTGTTCTCCAGGAGCTGTAGGGTTCACCCATGCTATGTTGAGCTAATTAAGGGAATAAGTGAGTATAAGAACAAAGGACTGAGAGCCTAATAGCGTAAGATATAGACAGATTTGAGGAGGCAAGAAGAAAAGCTCCAGCACTTGGAAACAAATACTCTCATATGGAAGTCTTTCCTGGCTGCACGCATAAAGGTGCCCTGAAGGTAGCATGAGCCAGACCAAAACTACTACATCAGTGAGTTAGGAGGTTTTTGTGTAGATGATAACTGATGCAAGTTCCCTTTCTGATGCAACTTTGTAGCTCAGAAGTGGCCCCAGAGAAGAAGTCAGAGCATGGAAAGAAAGTCCATAATTTCCATATTTATTAAGAAGATTAAATGCATATAAAGCAATTCATACAAATTCCTCCCCATCCTGAGTGGTCAGCAGAACTTGCAAACGGATCTGCCTCTCTGAAGACTTCATGCCTGGTTGCCTCTGTTCAAGCCCCGTTCAACCGCCCTGCCTTGCTAGCAGGTAGGCAGGTTAGCTGCTGCCCTGGCTTGCCTCCTTCCCTTCTCTGCATCTCTGCTTCCCCATTTCAGCTTGAAAACTCGTCTCTAGCCATAAATATAACACTGTCTCCTGAAGTAGGCAAATTATCAAGAAGTATTCAGGGGCCGGCCTGCCCTCACTGTTCCCTGAAGTGTCCACGACCCTCAGAGGCCAAAGAACTGTCCATAACAAACCCCGTATCAATGTGAAACAGCTTTCCAAATACAAAGTGCAGCTCATATACAAATGAAGACAGATGCTAAGGAGAAGTTTACAAACCCAAAAAGAGCTGCAGAACAGATACAGACCTGTCTTTCTGTTGCAAATGGGTTACAGACACTACCAAAGAGCTGTGAGCTGTAGACCTGGGCTATGCTTTTCTGCTTCCCACAGATGTTTTTACTGTCCTGTTTCTTTAGGTACTTTCATTTCTATCTAATGAATTAATTGCTTTCAGTTAATTGATGGTAGCTTCACTCTGTATTATCAAAGGATTACAAATTAAAATGTAATTATGGTACATTGTGCAGAAGAAATCATGTACAAACATAATCACAGCCCATTCAGAGGTAAGTACACTAGATATTTTCCATAGCAGATGCATACTGTCCAAATTGTATTCAATTCTGATATACTCTAAGCAAGCTAAGACTTAACTGAAAGTATCGCACCTCCCACACATAAATGCAGGAGACGTGTTTCAAACTTTCACAGATGGTAACAAGAATAAAATACTGTTATAAGAAAACTGTCATGCCTGCAGTCTTCAGCAGTCACTGGTATTCCTCTGAAAGGAAAGCACAATTCCCAGTATAGCTTTTCCTGCACTGAATCAGCCAAATCACTTGTCTCTGTGAATTCAGCCCCACATCATGCTGAACTGACTCCTAGCAATGGGTTACTGTGTGCCTAACTGCAAGTTGTTAAAATATATCTTTGAAAGCAAGTTTAACAGCTGTTCATAGTGAAAAATATTCTTTGAAGTTTTTAAGAGTATTTGAGTTTAAAAAAACAAACTTGGAAAAGAGAGATTACAGAAGTGGGGGCATACTGCATAGATTCTGCAAAAAGAAAGGTAGCATCATTATTGTTGTCCAGGAGAGGATAGCTCTGATTTTTTTTTTTATTTATTTATTTATTTTTTTTTGCTAAGGTTCTGGGAAAATTCATCCTCTTCTGGAGAACAAACAATATTTTTGGAGGTAGTGGGAGGAAAAGGATATAGTAGAAACAGATATCTGCTGAGCAACATTTATTTTTTCTTAAAAAGTTGAGTTCCAACATCTGATTGCCAATCTAGCAAATCTGGATTTCTGGGCACCTGAAAGAGACAACACCTTCCACAGTCCCCCTGTAAGAATATGGCCTGTAAGAATATTGGATTTGGTCTTCTATAAAAAGTCACTGTATGCAGAAACAGCTGGATAAAGTCTTTAAGAAGAACTACAAAAAAGAAATATTTTGAAATGGTTGATAAGGATTTTTGACTCCAGTGATTGTCATTAAGGGCTTAATCCTGAAGAGTACCAGGAAGGCATTTCACCATATGATAGACAAAGATATGTAGCTGAGCATTCTCAAAAATTCCAGTTTGACAGTCTCACCCACTAGTGCCCATTTTTCAAATAGGTATAGCATGTGTAGTAGCAACAGAATACAACCTATCAAAACCAACACGTTGTCTGAATAGTAAAAAGAACAAATATTTTAAACTGAGATCCAAAACAATCAGTTAGTTCTTCCTCTTTATGTGATTCTCTACGTGTTTTTCCTGCAGATCTTGCAAGGAATTTGGTTTTGTTCTAGTGCTTTTTGGTACAGTTGTCATGGATCTGAAAACACTAGAAGTTTACTGTTAATAAAATTGCACGACAGAGTTATATAGCAAACTATAAGCTGAATTATATAATCTTCATATTCTCAATGTAATAGTTATTCATTACATTGTGTTCATTCAAGTAACATTTCACATGCAAGTAACATTTTACATTCAACAAAAATATGTCCAAGATGTGGGTTATCATCTGAAAAAACACAACGTGAGCATCATCCTGGCAAATAAAACACAATCTCACAACGCAGCTACTGGTTAGGATCATCCCTAGGATCACGGATGGAGGAACACCCACGGACACCTGTGGAGGAACACTCTAAGGACAGCAATAGCCTTAGGTGTGGAGGTGACCTTAGGTGTAGAGGACAGCATGCCTATTTACAAAGTGCTGTTTCAGGCTCACATGTTTGGATGGAAAACACCCAAAAGAAGGAAAATCTCTATACAGGAACAACTAGATGATCAGAGGATTGCAAATCCTGCCTTACAAAGACAGTTGCAAGAATCTGTGTCTTTTTGATCAAAAAAGATTAAAAGAGAACTTTATTATACTATGCAAGTACCTACATGGGAGATTATTGACAGTAGAGAACTCTTTAATCCAGACCAAAAGTGAATAACATTCAGTGGCGGAAAGATTAAGTTAAATAATATGAAGTAGAAATGAAGTACAAGTGTTTAACTGTTAAATAATAGTTAAACTGTTAATTACTAAATAGTAAACTGTTAAAATAATCTTTGAAATGACTTACTAAGAGATGTCATTGATTCTCTGGTTTTTGGAATCTTAGAATCATCTAAATGATGAACTATATCTTAACCAAAAGTTATGGATTTGAGAGCAAAGGTGAACATGTATTTTGCTTGGTATGAAACCTAATAATGCCAGAGCTTTAAAAATATATCAGTTATACACAATGTAAGCTAGTGGAAGAAATTTATCTATTTCTTTGCACAGGTGAGGTTCATTTAATCTGTATTACAGTAATATTTCATCAATTTCTCTGGTTTTATGTCATATGTGTGTATCTAAAATGTAATCTGCATAGCAACCTTGAGGCTCTTGACAGTATGTTTCAGAACACACATGGACACATGACTCGTGATTCTGGAACACTACTTTTCAAAGGCACCAAGTTTTTCACATGTTCTCCAGAAGAAGCAGAACTATTTAGGTGCCCTCTGCTTGAAATAATACCATTGCATTAAGTAAAAGGTTGGACCACTAGATGAAGTTCATAATAGTGTCACTGATTTTCACAGAGTGTTTACAGTGACATACATACATGTATATCAAAAGGAAGCACACATACAAATCATAATCAAAAGATTATTGGCATTTTTCGGGCTTTACGGCTATTCCATTTTTAAATGTAATCACTCTAAGTCCTCACATGGGATCTGCAGTCCATTGCAAGATGCTGCTTTACGCACACTGCAGATGCTTGGCTGTCATTTAGCAGTCTGCTGACATAAACAAAATTATACTGTATCTATACACAGTGTCATGCAACAAGAATGTGTTATCTGCATGATTTATAAAAAGGAAGCCATAATGTGTGCACTTGAGGTGATAAACAGTATGAAAATTACCAATATGACAACAGATACTGAACTAATTTAAGATTTCAAATGTTTAGTATGTTGTGTGATGCATGAGCATGTGTATGTGTGGGTGTCAGAGAGACTAAAAAGTGATGATTTATCCTGTCAGGCTTTCAAATGTTGCCTTCTTTGGAGGTTTATAACAAGATATCAGTCTTTAGGGCCAAGTTACTGCTGACTAATTTAGTTAATATTTTAGGAGAGCAGTGAAAGTATTTGATGGAATTTATTTAGCCCAGAATCTGTGAAGTGCTGTATAAAGTAAATGAATGGGTGAGTGAATGAATGAAATAGGCTGTTTCCTTCCTAGGTCCATCTCCACCCTGTGTTTGCTGCCTTTTAACAAGTTGTTCATCTCTGAATGCAACTTCACTCAAATGCTGCCCAAGCTTCTTAAAAGTCTCAAATTAGGGAAATGAGGGAACTGGTGAAAGATTTGGAAATTCAAGTAAACTATATCAGATGGACTTGTTAGTCCACATATTCAGTGATTCCTTAAGAACCTTAACAGATTTTCATAAGGCATGATCTCCTCCTGCAGAGAATTATTTTAAATTCTTAACGTAACATATTTTTCTACAGTCCATTGATCCTACCGACTTATCCAGTATGAATGTCAGATTTCTGCATCTGTTTTCCAATTGTGCCCCAGAATGCATTATAAAGGAATAACTGCAAAAGTGTCCAAAAGCTTATGTTCACATTGAGAGGGTTTTTTATTATTACTTTCAAACTGTGCACAACAAAAAAAGAAAAAAAAAAACCTCCAACTACAGCAAAAAAACCCCCCTTCAAAACTCCTCCTTTCTGCTCAGTGAAAAATCCAAGAATGTGTACCCTGGATTTCCAGATGCTTTCAGAAATTTTGAAAGATGTTGCTCTATAATTTTAATATCATTTACTGTTTTTTTCAGGCAACTTCATCTGCAAATCTGCCAGCCTGTCTAATGTGATGTTAGAGAAGAAGAAATTCTACATAGTTCTTTCGAAGGTGTATCTTTTGAACAGTTTCTATTCCCTCATCTAGAAACAAATGATACACCTTTTTATTATTATCCAGTATTATCCATTTGCCAGTGTCTCACTAACATAATTTGCATAGTGACATCCAAAATGACTCATGCCTAAGCAACAGAGAATTTGCTGCCGTGTTTCACAGTGGCAACATCATTTCATGAGATATGAGACCAGAAAGTAAGACCAGCTAAGGTCTTGTGGTGATATTTGGAGGAATGGCAGCAAATACTGGATGCTAAAACCAATGAACTATTACTCACAAGTATGTTTTAGGATTCTCTGGAATCCAAGTAATACTGAATTTTAAACAAGTTAGTAATTGCCACTTTTATTTATGGATGTAACAAACAGGAAAAAAATAGTGTACCACAAAAGAAACCCTCAATACTGAACAACAACTGGTCTCAGTGGGGAAGGAATAAGATAATATCCCACAACTATAAACAGCTTCAAGAAGCTTTAACAAAACCTACACTGGTCAGATGTTCAAGGGATCAAGGAAGTGAAATTATGTATGAACCAAACTATGTCAATAGAATACTTTAAAGTGACCGTCACCTCTCCGTGCCTGCTAGCACATGCAGTGCTAGTACACACAATTCACACACGCGCCCTGAGCTTTGCGCTGCTGCCTGCACCTGGGCTCAGCTCCTTCTGCACAAATCCTGTTACTATTTCCTGCCATGCTGCAGTGTCTGTGCAAGGCAGACATTTGCTGGACACTGAGGCGCACAGGCTTGCAAAACACTAATGTCAGTGTTTTCTTTCTCATGTTAAAATGTGTTGCAAGGAACCAGTTACCGAGCTCGGCCTCCACGGCACTCATCTCTGTGCTCTGCAAGACTCGTTCTTCTCCCTTCTGCCATCCCCCACCTCTTTTCTGGGGCTCCAGGAGCAGCTCATGAGACATCAGCAGTATCCTAGCAGTACCCAGGTGATACTCAGTCTTAACTCACTCCTCTTCAAAACACAGGCACCAATATTGCAGAGGCCACAAAATGTTTAAGCTGAAAGTCCCTTTGGCCACAGGCAAGGCAAAAGACAGGGAAAACTTGACATTCCGTGGAATGAACTTCCCCAGTGTAATGTGTATGCTGGCACTAACCAAGGCAGATTCAACTCTCAGATGAACACCGGTAGAAGCAATCAAAATACAAGAAGTGCCAAGTGCCCCAAATGCTTTTCTTCCTTTTTTTAGTGCCTCTGATGACTCCAGAACTTCATCTGCATGATGGCAATAATGCTAAAAGTGTCACATTTTGCACCTACCTCCTCACATATGCAGAGTCAAGATATATCATTTCTTCCCTAAGATGGTAAGTACAGGTTGCGGAAAATTGTTTTAGAGTAGTTTAGTAGGACATCAATGTGGCAATCTGCTTAAATGCTGCCAACTTTAACTTTGGTACAAGCTCCAAAAATAGATTTCAATATGCATTTCCAAGGGCAGCAGTGTACTCAGAAGTGGCTAAAGGAAAAAGAAACAGCTACAGGTGTAATACAGGATGATATCTTTCCTTTTTTTTTTCTGAAAATTGACCCTGTAGGGTGAATTTCCCCTGTAGGCTAAGCAGCTCAGAAAAGAAACAGTAAACTATGTCCATTAGCACCAATTGGTCTTCTTACTCAAAAATTCTGTGCAATGCATAATCCCAATTACCCAAAGCTATCTTGAGATGCCCAAGAATACACGAGAATGATCTAACACACAGTTTAGATCAAAGGGCAGTGTTGGGTAATTGATGTGTGCATGTGTATGATAGATTTCACTAGGGGAGGGGTGAAAGACAAAAGATTTAAGGATATGCCAGGCTAATACACAACAATAACAGGAGTATTACATATATCATTTTGCCTTCATACAGACCAGTGATAAGACTGGTATCAAAATGCTGCATATAGTTCTGGAGTCCACATTTTTAAAGCATGTTGAAAAACTAAAGAATGTGTCCCAAGAGGTCAAAAAAAAAAAGTCTAGAGAAAAAAAGAAAAACACAGTGAATTTTAAATAACTTATCTGTCTGGATGATTAAAAATAGGACCAAGAGATGATCTGACCACAAAGTGCTGAATACAGAAAGATTCTTTAATCTATTATGAAAAGGTATAAAAACAATCAGCAGCCAGAAGCTGAAAATCTTTGCACTAGCAAGGCACCACGATTTCTAAAGCAGTTTAACTGAGAAAGCGGCAGATTCACTGCCCATTGACATATTTAGCTGATGAACAGTCTGAAGCTGCAGTTTCTCCTCCATCAGATGCTGGAGCTCGTACACGCCAGTGCACGTTACCAGCACAGGGCACAAGCCTCAGGGCAAGGACATCCAACCCTTCCCAAAGTCACTAATGGTCAAAACCAGGTGATATTTAATGACCCTCAAAACCAGGTGGTCAGGCTGCAGAAAGTATAAGCAGCATCTTCACCAATGCAGCCTGGGAAGCTGAGAGGATGGAGACATGGGTTCTTTCCCATCAGGAAGCTGAGGGAGAGTCTCACCTGAATCATATGTTAGAGTGTGGTGGGAACTTGGTGACTGGGCACGTGGACTACCCTGAATGCCAGGTTAGTCCAGGAGATCCAGGGAACTGGATACACACATTTCTCTTCTAGCATTTTGTTAGGTAAAATACAGCCTGACAACTAAATCAATCCCCACCTGTCTTCATTTATCTGAAAGTCTTTTATCAAGGTAAATGGGACTTGGATCCATCCTGCTTTTCCAATCATCTATTTGACTGATACATGAATGAAGAAAGAACAGGTCCAACAGAAGAGATTTCTGTATATTTGCTGTTACAATACCTACATCTACAATACATTGTCAACAACTACAAGGTTATTATAATGAGCAAAAGTGCTCACTGGGCTTAAAGTATTATCAGACGATCAAAATAAAAGCAGCTTTCAGGTTTTATTACATGTACATGAAATTGTAGTTTAAACAGTCACAAAATATTGGTACAGAGCAGAACTTCCTTTGGTTTACATTGATTTACTTACATAATAAAGGAAAATCCATTCTCTTTGAGTATATACAGAAAATACAGTCCACAACTACATAAAAATATGTGCTTTGCAGAATGAATAGCTAACAGTACCTCTGTTAAAAATGTGCATTGTGTTGAACGTACATTCGACCTTTAAGCTACAAGACAAGACACAGGGGCTCAGAGAAATATCCTATTGGCTAGAGGAAGGGGAAAGAGATAAAAACAGTCCATGGCATGTTAGATTCATATGTTAGATTTTCTCAAACATGCAGTAGAATCAACAAAGCCTTAACATAAAGAGTTTACTCTCACAGTATCAATTATTACTAAAATTTTATTAGGAATCAATTATTATTATATTTTAATGGGAACTTTATCTGTGAACTAAAGACTCTAGTAAGCCAATACAATTCTTTTCCTACTTACTCCAATAAACTTGCACTTCTTTTTGGAGGCTTATTATAGCAGTATTTCTCCTTGAATGCAAAGAACAACTGAACCGATAAAATCAATTGCCTTTAATTAAAAATACTGAAGTCTAAGCTAGTAACAAATCTTACAAATCATGAATTTAATATACTTAGAACAGCCATTTGATTAAATCAGAACAGTAGGTCCCAATTAAAATTTTTTTAAAGTATACTTTGTGTGATATTCACAGATATGGAATAACTTTTGGTAAAGCAACAGAAGTTCACTATTGACATTTGCTGTTTGCCAGCCTCCTTCAAATTTAGATGTTCTAGAGGATATGCTTAGAGCTGCTGCAGAAGTGCAGACCGTATTTTTCAGCAACACTGGAAAATAACAAGGCCAAAAATCGGGAACAATAAGCTAGATCATAAGCGGCCTGAAAACAAAAAAGGTCAGCCCCTACAGACAGAAATGACTTTATCTTTGCCTTGAGCATGTACTCAAACCACCAGTAAACCCAAGACCGATGACTGGCTCAGCTGGCACCTTCTTGACTAAAGCAGAGACAAAGGAGAGAAGAGTTGAGTCACGGTGCAGCTGTC
>NW_010582033.1:155318-200133 GCF_000705375.1 Tinamus guttatus
CTGAACCGCGCAATCAGGAAGAATAACTGGCACACACCAAATTAGGTTTGATTAATAAATGATTCCACCAAATAGATGGTCCAATTAAATAACGCGAGTTAATTGGTACATGACTTATGCAGATAAAGGCATTCAGACATGTCAAATGTAAACCTTGCCTTGAAGAACTACATGTATAGCCACGCTGCATGCTGATGAGATAACAAGGCAAGAACTCTCGAACCGTCCGAAATAATGGAATAGTCTATTTGATTACCATCCTTTCTATAGAGGAAACAAAAGCTAGCACTCTGAATTACTTATTTCATATTGTCCCATAGCCTATAAGTATCTGAAAATACTTTCCTGCATAAACTTAGATAAATTTTGAAGAACCTATTTATTTTCTTCATTAGGTATGCATGTATGACATATCCAGTAAAGATTACCTGGTGATTTAGGGTGAATTATCTGGCACCTGACCTATTCATTCAGAGCAGTTTATTTATGGACAGATTCGATGTATTTTACTCACAGGAGTAGCAGTTCGCTCTAGATTGCTCCACTGGTTTGAAGGGTGTGAAGGGACTGATCAGCTTGTTGAAAATAATTCTTGTTTTACTCAGTTTCACAAACATTCAGGGTAAAGCGCAAACAAGCCCGCAAACATTTACGCACTGCACTGAATTCTTAATCGATTTGAGAGGCAACTTTTGGCACGTATAGACGAATGCCATCTGTCACCTATTTACACACATAAAGATCACGATACAACTTCTTCCTTTAATATCTTCCCTTATCAATTATGTATTAATTAGACAACTATCATTAATGAATAGATTCTTCCAACACCTGAAAACGTGCAGATGTCCATATAAGTATGTATATGCTTTATAATGAATGCATTCTTTTGTGGGAATTAAAGAATACCCTTTTCGGTGTATTTTTGGCTCTTCATTCTAAACCCCACCAAATATGGAAACTGTGCATCTTTCAGATGCTTTTTATAGTAATTTTGAACCATCGCATATATTCTTGAAATGACAAAAGACATGAAGGGGGTGTTCAAAGCTATCGTCAAACCTGAATTATAATTAACGTCTGGCAAGTAAACCAGGTCTCCTTAGAAGTGGATCACAATTGCTCACCCACAGCGCCCTCTGCCTGCCTTAATCCCGAATATATAATTCCGGTGTGCTCTGGAATTGCAATGCAATTTGCAATGCACAGATGCACAGATGAAAAAAAAAAATCTTAGATGAACCCCCAGTTTTATAGCAATATTAAATGAATTTGCATCGGCACTGGAGGCAGTATGGGCATTTCTATCTGTGATCCATACACTTACTTTTCCTTACATGATGAACTCTCTTCCTCCCCACTTCCAACCTTTTTCTCCAGCATCCAGTGCATAAAGTTTATTTTTCCTACTTCTCCTGTTTTTTGTTAAGGACCCCGAAAAAACCTCAGATTAAAATGGATCTGTCTCTTTTTCACTGCTTTTCACTTGTTTGTGTGATCTGCATTGACTGCTTCAGTCAGCAGTGACAGATGTGGGCTGAACTGAAAGGGCACATGGCTACATAAATCAAGAAGTTCAAGCTCTCTTCTTGGATGACACCAATCAACTGCACACACACAAACAAAAGCAGTTTATCACGTATTTTCCTAGTTCAACTGATTTGGAGAAGTGCTGGGTTACTTTTCAAAGTCAGTACCTTTCAGGCACACAGTCTCATGCTTTTTTCCTACTCCTTCCTTTTTCCAAGACCCTATGCATCTTCTGTCAGCCACTGTTGTGGTCAAAGTACGTGATTATATGGACCTGACTCTTGTTTTATCCTCTCACATTTCCATATGCTCTTGACATGGTCCATGTACATACAGTAATATTTCTTCAAACAGCATCCTGCACAAGTATATTCCAGCTTTTAAATTATCCATCTTAGATACACAAAACACTCAATTTTCCCTATTGTCTGATTTTATCATTTACATAATTTAAAATTTTACTTCCAGTTCTTTGAATATTTGTTCCTTTTCTGTAATTGTTAAGGTCATTTCAAGAAACAAATCTTGATCCCTTCACCTCAGTAGAAATGCTCCGGATATATCATGGTATTAGAAATGCTCATATAATTCTCAGATCAGTCAGTAACCTCTCTGCTTGAATTTACTAACCATAACACATGCAGGCTCAGATAACACGGCATCTGTTTTAAAAACAACAAGTATTCAAGGCTCAAGCTTTGCACTGGGAGTCAATGATCTCTAGCTCAATTGCACCCTTACCACACATGAAGCTTCCCTGTTGCCAATCACAGTGTCTTTCTGTGGTACAGTAAAAATTTTATGACGAGAAAAGGTCATATATCATCAACTGCACAAAACTAGAAAAAGATTAGCAAGGGTCTTAGCACTAGTTCAAATTTTCCTAGTCCATATTGTTGTTATTTTAATGTGTAAATCCTGAGACTTTAATTTTAGCGCAAGCTCGTGACAGAAGAAAAAAAAAGTTTTTATTTATTTACAGTCATTTTTACTGAGTTCTCATCTTCAAATCAGCAAGCATCTGGAAGCAGTATTAGCAGATGGGCATGCATTCACATGCAATGCTCATCAGTACAGAAGCCAAGCGGTGTGTCTGACACTGTGTACTGCTTATGAATCACTTAATCCACAGTTGCAGAGGAAGGCCAAGCAGGACAGCAAAAGCCTGGGTCTTAACAGCCACTGTGCAGAAATATCCCGAACACAAGAAGCTTTCAGCAACCGGAGATGAAAACAAGACCTTCCTCTGGTTAACCTTGCCAGTGTGAGAATTGAGCATTTTCTCTCCATCTCCTGGAGGAGGCAGGCAACTATCAGTTGAAAAAGTGTCTGAGGCGTATCTGAGGCGTATAAATGGTTTGGCTGTGGTGGTGTTATGCTCTAACTTTCACTTTACTGACAGGATTTTTTTCTGTATTTAATTTTTCATATCCTAACTTTTATTCATCTTTTTATACATCAGAAAGCGATTTGTAATGATCCCAAGAAAGGCTAAGAGTTTCTTTGCAGGCTTTCTTAAGGCTTACAAGGCTCTTTTGAGTCTATTATTATTTATTAATCAATGGAAAACTAACTGTAGGTGTTAGGTGTTACTGTTAGCCCACATCAGTTTACGTTCTCAGTCACCATCATGCATTGAATTGAATGGAGGTATTTCAACGGGTCACACACACACACAAACAACAGAAACTTTTGTGTATTTTTATTCTCCTTCTCAAAACACATCACCAAAAGCCATTTTATCATAATTCTTTTTACAAGCTGTTGCCATTTAAGTGGATTCTAACCACGTGATTTTCAAAGTTTCATTTTAACTCATGCAAGCAGCAGGGCTCTCCAATCAAAGTCATGCTGCTGCTTCTACAGGGAAAATATCTCTAAAAATACCTTCCCAGCCTATACTTTACTAGGTTGGAATGCATAAGAGCCCAATACTTCTAATTTACCTGCACAAAAATTTGCAGTAATAAATCTTTAAATAGGATATTTTTGCATTGGGAAATGTTCATATCCCAACTCACGTCAATCTGTCTGTATGCATAAATCAATACTGTTTCAGCATGGAATTTCATACTCAGCTGCTTTCAAGTTCGTTTGCCCCTAGACTGGTGAACTGCATTAAGAGTTTTACTCACTTAAATAAAAATAAATAATAAATTATTAATAATAAATCTGAGAAAAAGATCTTGAAATAATGGATTCCCAGTAATGCCTTCAGTCAAAGGCTTCATCTTCAAAATATAAGACAGCCTTTTCATTTTCTCAGGAATAGTCACACATTGCTGACAGGCCTCTGCCTCTCAACAGGTATGGGCATCCATTTGCAGACACACACCAAGACTCTCTTAAATACAACCTTCCAGTCTTCCTTTCACAGATGGATGAGGTGAATACCTTGGGGAATATATGTGCAATTTGTCTAAATAATACTGAAAATTTCACATAAATTATAATGTTTTAACAGTAAATGTAGTTGAACAACGGTAACACAGAGCTGGCTGAGTGGATATTCATTATAAAAAGTTCTTTTCATTAATTTAGCATTTTTCTGCCATCTGTTACAACCATAATAGTTATTTGTACATTATTTAAAATATTCTGAATTCTTGAAGAATCTTGGACTGACTGTTAACTTTTTATGGCAAGCATTCAATGTTTCACTCAAAATTATAACTGTGTCAATTTGCTATAACTGGTGTTTTGGCTACCCAATTATAAGAATGCACTAGTCAACTAAGTTCTATAATTGTACAGTAAATTCTCTGACCCAAAAGTAATTTTGGAAATTAGAGAAGACCTGTCCTCTTATCACAAGGCAGGTACTGAGAGCATAAGAATAAAGTTGACTAAGTAAATACGAAATAATTGAAATCCCTATTAAAAAAGAAAGTATATAATGAAGAACTTACTTATTCAAGTATGTTTCTTCGGGTGCTGAAACCCCATAAAACCTCATTACACTCTGTTTTGGCACAAATACAAAAAATAAAAAAGAAAGAAAAAAAAATCAAGGTAAAATCAAAGTCTTCTCCCTAAACTTTGCATATTATTGAGGCACAATGAGTAAAAGCGTTCTCTTCAGGATATACACACGACAGCGTACCTGGAATAAGGGATAATAGGTACTTCTCTGTAGAAGGAAGAAATTCCAAGACAGTAGTTGCTGTTTACCAGTAGAAGAAAAGAAGATGTTGCTGTTTATACCAAGCAAAAATCCCAGTGGGTATTCTGACCAAAAAAAGCTCAGGATTTTGCACGAAGACTCACAGAAATACATGGCCAGTATATCTGAATAATGAACTGAGAAAAAACTGAAGCAGAAAAGCCTTTAGTCTCCTCAGTCTTTTTTTTGTAAACTGCAAATTTTCTTCATTAAAGCCTGAAAATTTTTCCTCCCTTCCCATATTGACTCTCTTTCTTAATTCTGAGGGATGAGAGCAGAAGGTTTCTCCATATTCTGAGTATTGGTCAGAGAAGACTCATGACTCAGTTCAAGAACATGGTACAAATACTGCTTGCTTCAGATAGGAGATCTATGTGGATAAGCATCAGCTAAAATCACGCAAGTAATAGGCATGAGATGAGCTATTGCTCTCCCATCTTTTTTTATGTCTTTCACTGTCCGGTAATCTGAAGAGTTGCCATCTGCACATGACATCCAAAGAGATCAAAAAGGTTTTGCCTAACTTTTGAGAGTAGAGAGTTGTATCAAAAAAGCCGATTTTTGGCCATTTTTATTTTTACTGGAATGTAACTCCAAAAACATTTCCAACTTCCAGTCCCCGATCAAACTGTGATATCTTTCTAGTCTGGGTGAAAATCATAGATTTTTGAACAAAAATCCAACATTTCTAAATTATACAAAAAAAGTCAATTACTATTAACATTAAATCGAATGAAACATTTAAAAGGTTTTGTGTATGAGCCCATGTCTTAGTCTGCTGATTTGTACAGGCATGCATGAATTAATGAACAGTTGATACCTGTGATTTGGGTAGCCTATTTTAAATATATGACTGTAGGAAAACTGCAGTAATCCTGCAGGTTTAGCTTTAAATCACAGTTCTATTTACATCACAGTTACAGTTTTTCTTTAAACAGGGCTAGAACACATGCAATAGCTGAAAAATTGAGGTGAATATATTTTTAACTGGATGTCTTTTCTGTTATAGCTGTAATTTTATGTTAACTGATGGTTATAACATTGGGAAAAAGCAATAGGAAGATATGTATGTATTACCACTTGCTAGACTCAGATATTTCGATAAAAATTTCTGGGTTTGATTTTTCAGGATGACAAGAATGTGTGTTTTACAAATGCTTTTGGAGAGGACTGCAATCATGGATGCTCGAATAAACTCAAATATCATTTTCTCAGGAAATGCACCTGATCTTTCATCTTCCTCCATTTGCTTTTGTACTACTGAAAGATGAAGAAAAAAAATATTCTCAGATTGCTGTCTCCAGCAAAGCAGTGTAACCATAAGCGGTAGGACCATAATCTGGCAAGGACTACCTGAGGTGCTTGATTTCTTTCGCACAAGTAGCCACATTTACAGAGGAGACACCAAATACGTGCTCTTACTCCATGAAGTATGGATTTTTCTATATGCAGTTCATATTAAAATGCATTAGCTGACATTTTGAATATTTTAAACTATGGGGTTTCTTTAAACACAACAATAAAATTCAAAAAAAATAAAGAAAATTTGAAGTACAAAACAGTACCACAAATGAACTTTTTCATATGTTATAAGTATGTAGGGCCATGATCAATTCCCATAGTCAGATTCTGTAGCACTGAAAAGGATGTTTATGCGAATAGAGGAAAGGGAATCATTCCGAAAGAGTTCTAAGATGCTCCAGAAGTCACACTAGTGTCACCGAGGCACCTGTGTAGGACCCCAGGGCCACTGCCACCAAGACAGCTCCTCCTCGGCTGAACCCAGGGTGCATCCCTTCCTCCTTCACATGCTTTTCTCTGCTTGCTTGAACGCTCTGACTGCATTCAACATGAGCAGCTTCTCCCCTGGGGCATCTCTGATCAGTATACAGACAGTGGCAGCCTTCTTAAAACCAAAATCATTAATTTTAGCAATAGGAAGAAAAAAAATGAAAAGCAAAAAACAAAACAAGAGTTAAAAAAAAATACTGCTATAATGATAGTTCTTATATAAACATTTCTGGAGCCCCTGAGACTATTTTGGGCAGTACATACAAGTACCTAACTTTTAACCTGGGTCCTTTAACAATCTGCCTGTCTCTTGACAAAAAGCTCTTTTAAAACTGATTCATGTCACTAGAGCACCTGTAATTTGGCTTTTCTCTTAAGCTACCCCAATAAATGGATCGCACTGATAATTCTTTCCACCCCCAGTTTGGTTTTCTGTACAATCTCTTACTCATTGACACTGCACTCAATTCGATCAGCCTACATTATTGCTACTCCATGACAACCCAGCTCCAGCTCTGACACAGGTGTTCCAGTAGCCTGTGGTCCTGCTGACTCCTGAGACGTGTTTCTGGGGACAGGGGCTCCTTCAGTGGCTACTCCCCATCATCTGTCCTGGGATCTATGACCATTCTGCTCTAGCCGCAGAGTGATCTGCAAGATCTACTTGTCCTCTGCCAGCACAAAGAGCATTGGCTGGGGAGCAAATTTCTTAGGCTTTAAAATGTTTTTTTTAAAGGTTGTATTTCAGAATCTTTTAACAGCATCCAAACTAAGGATTTTATTTCCTTTGCCATTTCCTAGCTCAGGAGGAACAAAAGCTTGCTGAAGTCTAGTTTACAGAAGATATAAGCGATATGGCAGATTTAACACGGGGAACCAAGTAGGTGCTTTTTCACCCGGTGATGTGATTATATTTAGCTATAAAGTTTAAAATACCTTGAACTCCTTTGGAAATTCTTAAATAAACTTCAATTCCCAAGCACTAATGCTGAATCATGAAACTCTTCAATTACAGTTGAAAAAGCTTGATTCACTGGTATGTTCTCACTAGATACCTGAGCCTTAGGATCATAGCTAGGATGATAATCTGCAGTAAAATGCTACACTTGAAGACCACTTAAATACTGCAGCTTTCTACTTTCTTGGAGCAGCATTTTATGACTATAATTCTTACAGCTGCATGAAACTGTCTGTCCTTTCTAGACACACTTGCATGGTTTAAGTCTGCTTCAGCTTATGCTATTTAGACCTTTGCTCTCTGCAAACCTGGGAGTGGTATAGAGAACTCATCGTTTTGAAACCCATTCCTTCTGGCAGTTCACAATAGCTTAAACTTCCTGCAATTCACAGTACAACATGCAATATTTATTTCCATCTTGGAATTGAAAATTATTAAACCCTTTCTTCTAGTTGAAATCTTGAAGAAGGAGCAACTCATTCTTTGCATTATGATACAACTACATGACTAAAATAGATAAATACAAAGGATACATTGACATAAACATATGACTGGGTAGACAGACCTTACAGTGAAGGTGGCCTAAGAGCTCATTTATCGACTGTAGACCTTACAGTTCTACAGAACAGCAGTAGTATTTAAGAAAATAAATTCCTGCTTGTTCTAAATTGCCCTGATTTGCTCTAAAAAAATGGGCTAATGATGCATATCCCTAGACTCATTCAAAAGCAAACAAGCAAACTAAGAGACAGAATCCTGAATAAGATCTGTGTCTTCAGTAAGGTTAATATTTCCAGGGACACAGTATTCTATAGTCAGTTGCAACAGGAAGAGAAAAAATGAAGAGAAACTGTAACTATTTATGATGAAAGTAAAGCTGAAAATATTTAATGGGAAGCTATTGTTATGTTTTCAATATATGTTTTTAGATATTTTATATATATATCTTTGTTTCAGCTTATTAAATGAAAATGCGTATCCTCTTTACCTGCATTTGTCAGCTGAAGATTAGTTTGCAATTGTGTCGGAATTCATCAAATGACTTAACTAGAGCCCCCTTACATAAAATTATTACAGGAATATTTTCTATTCCTAAGGAATTTCTGTCAGTAATATAAATTGTGTTCAAATTTTACACTTTTTTTTTCTACAAAAGAAATTAGTAATAATAATAAAAGACACAATTATGCCAAAAACTCTCCCCTATGAGAATAACCAAAAGCCGTTGACAGCATAAGAAAGGAATTCACTCCAACGCCCCTACTGACATACTGAGCACTCAAAGGAGCCAATCCTGACAGGCTGTATTATTATGACAGTAACGTCACCTCTAACATCAAAATAGAAAATGGTTTGTGTCCACAGTTTTAATGACACTTTACAGTGTTGAATAATAATACACCTGAACATCCTTTGGTCAATTTAAAATTAATTCATCTAAGAGTAGAAGCTGACATTTGTAAGAAAGCAGACTACTCTGATTGCAAGACATCACATGAAAAACACATCACTGTGTTGTAATTTTAAGTATAAAGGCATTATTTACTGAGGCAGGGTCCCAGAGGAGAGCCTGGGTTTCCTACAAGAGATATATTCTCAATCTAAAAGTAATACAAGTGAGGAAACTTCAATATATCTACACATCAACTTAGATAGCTAGATTGGACATAAGAAGAACAAATATATAAGACATTTTCTGGACAGCTCAAGACTCAGAATTCCTTTAATGAATGAGTCTATACGTTAGGGATAGTGAATTTATGCTTGTGGAATATAAAAAAGAAAAATATCCATAAAAAGGCTTAATTGGAAAAATCACCCCGTCCAGATTCAGCCTTCCTGCTGTTAAAACGTGCCCTTTGCTGCCACCAAGTGGCTCCTTTTAAAATGCATTAAGAAATTGCAAATGCAGTACCACTAAATGGTGGTTGTGAATATTTTTTTCTTTCTTCTGCAAATCACTTCTTTCCTATTTTGATTTAAAAAACAAAATCCTTCCTCGTATGTTCCTGTAAGTCTTTACATACTTACAGTTACAAGCTCTGATTCTTCACTCACTCTACTTGTTCAGGTTGTTAATGGAGATCTCATCACCCTTCAGTATCACAGGGCTGGTCATTGCTCCAAAATCTGACTACACTGGGTCAAGAGGTAGATGGGACTTTGGTCAGCAGCCAAAGTTATACAATATGTCTTTGAATTCATAAGGTCTGAACCGCATGTATATAGCCAGTGCTTATGACAACCAGATGTATATAGCTAATGCTTATGACTAAAACAAGTGGTGATCTAAAATGGCTGCAGTTTGGTGGGCAGGAGAAAAGGGCATTGAACTGTTGAAATGTTGAAAATTGTTACAACTCCAAGCACTGCGCTGAGAATTTAACCGAGCAACATAGGCTCCTTTTAGTTGTAAAGCCTCCTTGAATCCATACTTGGTGCACTGCAAAGCATGTTGACTTTAGACACATTTGTATTATCCTCTGCTTGCATGCTAGAGTGCCCTAGGGTGCATAGCCATGGGTAACTAGTCATGGGTTAATGAAATAGGGAACGGAGCACAGTAATGCCCATCAGTCTCCCAGCCACTGGGCTGTAGACATTTGCAAGAAGAGGATTCTCGGAATCATCTGCAGGCTCCTAGAATCATAGACTCATAGACCCATTATGATTGGAAAAGACCTTTGAGATGATTGGGTTCAACCATAAGCCCCTCAACACCATACCTACTAAACCATGTCCCTAAGAGCCTCATCTACACATTTCTCGAACACTGCCAGGAACAATGACTCCACCACTTCCCTGGGCAGCCTGTTCCAATGCTTAACTACCCTTTCTGTGCAGAAATTTTCCTAATATCTAACCTGAACCTCCCTAGGGGAAACTTGAGGCCATTTCCTCTTGTCCTATTGGCAGTTACTCTGGAGAAGAGATCGACCCCTGATTCACTCCTGCTGCTTTCCCATGGAGCTCCCCCACCTTCATCCTGATGAGCTGCTCCATCTGCTGATCCATGGGCTCCTCAGGCCCTTCCCACCAGCCCTCTGGTGGGACACGGCCTCTGTGCCCTCATAACACAAACTCTCCCCACTCAGCAGCTCGCCAGGGATCTGCCTTTGCTTAGTGCTTGCTGCCTCACTGTGACATGGTGATGCATTGCAAAAAGTCATATGAAGATGGAACGTCCTGATGAGGATTAGGCACAGCGTAAACAAGCAAGTTGCCATTTGGTTACATGCTGTGAATCGGGGTCACAGAAATCTAGGCCAAAATGTGTAGAAACAGAAAAGCAGAAAAGTATTTCAGAAATTAATTTTAATGATAAAACACAGTCAGAAGCAAAGAGAATTTGAGAGAGAAAAACATTCATCTATCTCTGAGAATTAGTCATTCTTTCATGCGACAACACTGTCACCACCATTTTCAGTGGTAAATCTACAAATGGCATCTGAGTCTGATAACTCCTCAAATGTTGAACCCTCTTCAAGCAGCTGCAGTAAACTCAAAGCCCTGCAGTAAACTCTCTCCCTGCATTGTCACAGGTTGTGAAGGGCACGGAAGGCACCAGATATTGCTACATTGGCCCCTAGAGTGTTCCCCATCTCGCAGAAAGCCTTCGAAAAGCATGAGCTGTGTCCCTGCGGCACACATGAAAAGACATGCCTGAAACATCAAATTTGGCTGTTGTTGGCTGGGACCAGCCACATAATTCAGAGGGAAAGTACATATTTAACCTTAGTCATAACAGAGAGAGCAGCATGCCATTATTAACTCTGTTCCCATCAGGGAAAAAAAAAATCCAGAGTTACTCTTGAATTCACAGCCTGAACTTTGAAATACCCATGTCATGGTTCCTACTGTATGTCTATGAATGTCTCTCTCTCTAGACCATGAGGGCCTGCACCACAGGACAATGAGATCCTTACAGGTGGGGTAATCATTGGAGTCATGTGCCAGGCAGCCAACGGGTTTGGTTGAAACACTTGGACGATTCTGAGAAATAGCCACCTCCACAATGGGCTCCCCCACAGCAGGCTTGCCAAAACCTAACTGTCAAGACACCAACACATTCAGATTAGGTGTTGCAAGACTCCACCGAATGATAAATACTATTTTTAGGGGCTTTAGATCCTATACTTTTTTCTTTGATGGTGTAGCCATGGGGATGGCTCTCACTGGATAGCTCCAGTGTGCAGTCACTATTCATTACCACTCATCCTGATTACAGTGGGTATCTTTCTTGCACAAGATGACTAAACAACTCAACCTTGTGCCTGAAGTTTGCAGCTCAACCCTACTGGACCTTCAGACAGTTACAGAAACTCCTTCAAATCCCCTCTGCTGTTGGCACTCTGTAAGACTGTTCAGGAAAGTTTGGCAAGCAATGTAGATCCTTAACCAGAATCATCTTATTCTTAAATAAGCACCTGAGAGACTAACCTTATATGAGGGAAGAAAATAGCTCTGATTGACCTTCCTTTAATGGAACCAAAACTTAGCACACATAAATGAGACATCCTTTCTTGTTTTCTGACTCCTTAGCCCGTTTTTTCCCTGGTGATAGTGGGTTTGCCACAATCCTGACAGAGAAGTTACACATTAAAGACCTACTATTTGGGGATTTTGCTCCTGCTTTAATAATGAGAAGCAATAAGAAGTAATAGCTGTGAATCATTTTGTGACAACTTTTCAAAAAGGTTTCTTCAGCCAGATGTTCAGCTCTGACTAAAAGAACAATGACCTGATGTACAGTGGACTAAGGAAATAAGCCCCTAAAAGGAAACGGCACTGAAAGAGAAAAGGAATTAAAAATAACACATCCCAATCTGTCACACTTTCACCGTGCAAATAGCTGTACAGTACGTCTTCAAATACCAGCTACTTGTTCTTATTTTTTGTCTCTTTTTTTTCTCTTTCCAGCAAAGTACAGTCCATATCATTATTCTTTCTAAAGGGATATATTCAGACTTTTTTAAGCTTACCAAATTGCGACGTGTGCGAACTATCTTTTTTTTAATTAAAAAAAAAAAAAAAGTCCTGTCAATTGTAAAATGGATGTTCCTAGAGATGGTAACGTTAAACAACTTTATAACACTCCTGCCATGGGTTTCTCCAGCCCTCAACGGGATATCGTTTCAGCAGAGATCATCACTACTGTCATGCACATGCAAGATGTGTGAGTCTCCTACTGTAGTGAGCCACAAAGGAGTCTTCATTTATAAAATCAAACATCTGACATAAGAAACTTGTCAAAATCGCTCTCCTGTGACATGCAGGGCAAGCTGATACACAGACAGAATGATAGGCAAACACACATAAGAAGAATTGTTCTTTCTTTCGCTCAGCCTTATAGTCAGTAATTGTAAGATTTTCACAGGCCTTGTTTTGGAAACACACGCATTTTGTATGCTTGTATTTCAAAGTGTTTTTTGCACAGGAGTCCATAGGCACAAAGGTCAGCTTGTCCCTACAGAGGCTGTAACCTTCATGCAGATGGATCCTGACCTTTATCCTGGAAGGCAGCCCCTCTGCTGCTGGCCATTTCAGTATAGCACCGCGGCAAAGCCTCTTCCCAGAGGTGTTCTTTTATATAGAAGCACAAAGCATGAAACAAACAGCTTTCATAAGGATTGCATTTACTCAGGAAAAAGGAATCTACTGCTTAAAAAACATTTATTGTGGCCAAGTAGGTAGCCTTGATGTTTGTCTTTTGTTGTAGGATCTCTCTGTCCATCTTTTGAAAAGTGTTACATGTTGCTCTACCTGGGCTGTGAACAGCTCTGTTCAAGTGTAAGTTGTAGAGTTTGAGACTGAAACTTTCTTTTCTGAATTAACTTAGGGCTTTTTGCTGAAATGCACCCAGAACATTCTTAGTAAGTCTTCACTGCACTCCTTAGGCTTAGCAGGGTAAGTTTCCTCTAATGATTAGTGACAAAAACAGGGCTGGCATTAGCTCTAGAAAAGCAAAGACCGCACTCTGCCTTAGGGAAGAGCATAGATTGACTGGCTCCAGTATTTTATTCACAGGCTATGCCTATTTCCATGCACTCAGTCAGACACAGCTCATCATGAGATCTCCTCCATGCAGCCAACATGATGCAGATGAAGCACAGAAACTTGTAATAGATATGGGGAACGGGAACGCTGTCAAGGACAAAGTAATTCTGATTTCTAGACATGAGTTCAGCTTTCAAATTGGTTAATGCTTTGTCTAACAGCCAGTGGAGCTTCTGGAGTTTTACAAATATAACACACTACCAATAATAGTACAAATACAAATAATAATAAATAGGGAAGCCAGAAGTCTGCAGTGCTCCTACCTTCCTTAATAGGGGAGGATTGTTCTCCCACTTACTACGTGCCTACTCACATCTACTACCTTGTTGCCATAATCGCATCCTGCTCACATGGTCCCTTTTTTCTTCTAAAATAGCAAGTGATTCTTCACTTTACTCACTCTGCTTGAATCAAGACAAATTAATGTTTCATTTCATTACTATAATCATATGATTAGCACCGTCTGTGTTCATGTTCATTAAGTGACACCCAGTTTGTCTCCTTCTCACTTTTTTTTTTATCTCACATTGTTAAAAGTTCTTCATATGCTGTGAATTTTGTTGGCCCACTAAGATCTGTAATATACCATGCCACACCAGGGTACATTAAACTACACTTCATCAAATCTTTTGGTATGCCTTTCCTATTCTGGAGAGTAAAGACAAGCTATGCACTTATTTGCCATGCTCTTCAACTCAAATATAGATTGGATTTTCTTTTCCTTGATAGAAACTGTTCAGAGGCTACCTTGCCTTTTCTAAACAATGTCTGTGTACCTCTGCCCAATTAAATCATTTAGTATTCATTAGATGACTAATAACATAGGTTTTCTCAGGACAATCAACTGGCAAAAGTGAGGTTGATTTTCAGAACAATAGGAAAAAGCTAGTTTCCTTAAGGCAGAAAATTCAGTTAAAATTTCATCTTAAAATAAATCCAGACATACCAGACTATAACTACTACTCCCTAGACCAACCCTAGCTTCACCCTATAGGAGTACCTTATGGAAAAATAGCACAATTAATAGGTTTTGAAGACTATTGTTGCCAAACTGGATGAGAAAATACTACATTGCATGACCAAAATAACACTGTAGTACACATGTAAAGTTTGTGGTTTGAACATGCATGTCCTTAAGTCTGGATCTTTCAATTTAACACTGATAACCTGGGTATGAACACTGATAATATTTGTATTTATAAATTACTCAGTCTTAACTTCCAATCTGACTTGCTCACCTGTAACAATTAATCAAAGCAATTAGTTTTGCAAAGTAATGATCATTTGCACCATGATATAATAGCTGCTATAACTGGTCAAGATCTCACTTTTCATAACTGATACTCTTTTACCTAAATTTAGGAAACAGAGGAACAAAGAAGGTGGTGAATACTAACACGCTGACACTTTTTCCCTCTCTTGTTCCCTCTTGTTCCCTCCTAAAGAACGTATTATGAAGAATTTCCAAAACAATACATTCTAGAGAAAAGAGACAGAAAAAAAAATCTGTTGCCTACCTCATATTCCCTGCCATAATCAGGCACAGATTATAAATGTGAGAAAAAATGAAGAGGAAGAGGATGGTACTGAAGAACATTGTCATCCAAGATCCATGGTCCTCTCGAAACATTTTCAGACGGAGCAATTGACCTGTAGTATGAATATTATGAGAAATTACAGTTTAGACAGCCAGTAGATAAAGGTCTACATAGTAATAAAAGAAAAATAGAATGCTAAGCTTTATTTTTCTTGGGTTCACTTGTTTCATTTTGTGTGGAGAGGGCATAAAGATTTTAAGATCATACAACCCAACTAAATTTTGGACTTCAACTCATACAAAGACTGCCTCCCACAAATTGATGACTGATTTGGACTATGAATCTACAATCAAAATCACTGAAATGAACCTCTCTCTCTGAAGGAATCTTCACGATAATTGTGGGATCTGATCAAAATGTGCTGTGGTTTTACATATACTACACTTATGTAGCGAAACCGTTAGTGTCTGCCCCTACTCCACCCGTCCCCACCACACTCTCATAAGCTGGAATAGCAAGTCAAGCGGTGATACAAAAGTGAACAACTGTGTGGAACTGACTCATTTAAAGGAAAAAAAAAAGGAAATCTACTTTTTTTTTCATTTTTTTCAGTTTTTTTTTTTTTCAGTTAAAACAGCTCCATCACCCTGCTGACCTTGAGGCTTAATGAATGGTAATTCAGCATGACTATGTGGCTAGCGTGATGAACTGGAAGGGCTCTGGCTTAAGCCATAACATCTCCTAGAAACTTCTAAATCAAAACACTCTAAGGCAAATATCACAGAGAAAATCTTGAGAATTAGTCTTGACTTCAAGCCAACAGCCATTTTTTCAATGGCATTTCACAATGTTCTGAAAAAAAAAAGTGTATTTCTAAATTGTGAATTCTGCTTGACTGCATGAATTTGAGTGTCATGAGTATCTAAGGACTTGTGAAATACTCTATTTGCTGCCAGGTATTTCTCTAATAGTAAAAACAGTCATTAAATCTTGAAGGTTACTTGTCTCTTTACACTGACTACAGACAGAGATGAGATAATCAGCTCAGAACAGACAACTATCACACAGCAAAAATTAGATAGAAGTCATCGTGCAATATGTGCTGGTCTAGCTTTTTAAAAACACAGATGTGGAGTAGAAAAGGAAGGGATTCGGGACAGCTGGGCACATGAGAAACATAATATGCATTTGTGATAGAGTGGCTTTAACTGCAGGACTGGCTGAGGAAGAAGGAAATTGCCTGCAATATCCTGGGTTAAAGAGAGATCACAGGAAAAACATATTAAAATGATTCCCACTTAAGCCCCAAAATAGAGAAAATGCATGGTTAGTAAATTAATAGATAATCAATAAATAAATAATCACAGTTTCCTCTCAATTATATTAAGATAACAGTACTGAGCCCCCTCATTGCTTTCCTGTTTTGTGAGGTTGTGCAGGGTTGTCACCTGGGACTGTCTGCTATCCATTTGATAGGAAACTCTGAGAAAGTCTCCGTTTCTTGAGGTATGTTGGAGGGCTTGCTTACACGCAAATTCTGGGCAGCTTTTCCTTGGCAATGTACCCATAGAAAGGTGCTCTGGATCACAGTATGGACTACACAGTTCTCTGGGTTCAGTTCTGAATTCCACAGGAGACTTCCTGTGACTTACAGACAAGTAACTTACTTTTCATTCAAGTCCTGGATACACAAAATGAAGCATAATATTATTCTCTTGCTCTTAGAAATCAGCTACTTTGCCCATATGCACTGCAGGCTTTTGCTATGTTACACCACAACAAACTCCAAATTGATTAAGTCTGTAAGTGATAATATGAAAAAAATCCCGACACAAAACAGAATAGAGCTTATAGCCATACTGACAGTATAATTACTATTCATTTTCCAGAAAGAAATCTACACCAAATGTCACTGCATCACAGAGAAATAAAAGATCCCTAGAGTATTTAAGTTATGACTGTTTTTCATGGTAATGTTCTTGCCATTTCACAAATGTAATGTTACAAGTTTGTCAGAGCAGGATTGATTTTATTGCCATGTCCTCACAAGCCCTACTGCAATAAAATACTCCCCCTCATCCTGCTTTTTATAGTTTATATGAAACTCTAATGGTTTCTATTCCTGCAGAAGCTATTTATTTCTACTGATTAGTGAACTAAGTAGGCGTGGGTGAGTGGTGGTGGTGTAGAAATCTTTTTTTCAGTGTTTGAATCTCCACAAGAACTAAACTGAACTTCCCAGATGGGATTTCAAGAGGTTTGTAATAACAGATTGTATTTAACACATTTAATAGCAATACATTGGCTACACTGGTCATTTTTTACTGAAAGGCAATATAAGAAAACACGATAATGTGCTAACTCAAAGCAGTTTATTACACTACAATTTGACAAACACCAACTTAGAATGCCTTGCTGTAGGTCACATTACTACAAAATAAGCCTCTATGACCTTAGCATTTTTTTTTATCATTCCCAAATGTAGAAAAATCTCAATTCCTTATGCACATTTTTCTGTATCCTGTTTTCAAATGTTACACGTTGAAAGTATGAAATTAAGAGTATGAAATTTAAGGGAAGAAAAGAAAAGAATCAAAGAATGCAACATTAACATAATAACAGCATTTTTTAAGAAGAGTTGGGAAAGATTACAAACCATTACAATTTACTTCAAGCACTAAAAAAACCTCACTGACTCATACATCAATTTCTCATCTGTTTAGCAGAGCATTTCTCTTATGAAACATTTTAAGTAGAAATATGTCCCCTGGCATACATTGTATGCAGCACCAATTTCATCAGGACAGTGAAGTATAAGCCTTGCCCTGGTTCTAATTGTCCAACTCTGTTAAAATTCTGCACTTATGTGACATTTGCAGAGAGTACCTTTCCTAAAGCACACTTGTATGTTTTGCTGCTTGAAAAAGGCTCTGCTTATTCTCATCTTCAGTACAAGGCGAAACTTTACTTGTCACGTCACTCCGGGACTAGCTTTCCTTTTCTTCCTTCTTTTCTTACCTTTTTTTCCTCTGTCCTTCTTCATTGTCATTAATATAAAAGCTTTTCATCTGTTCATTTCATGTGTTCCTTTACTCCTTTCACTTGCCTATTTTATCCAATTTCTGGACCTCTCCTTTCAACTTCTGAATCTCTCAGTGTCCTCCAGTTCTTTTCTTTCATAATTCGGCACATGTATTGTTTTCTAATTTCTTAATATTGTCCATACTTGCTTCTGCAAGAATATAATATTAACCTTTCGTACTTCATCTCCAAACTCTTTAGGCCCACTGTCTATATCCATTGTCTGGACTTTTTTTTTTTTCTCCTGGATCTCTGCAAATCTGGCTCCTTGGAGCCATTCTTTCCATTTCTAATCATTACTTTCTTCTCTAATGCTCAGACCTACTGTTTCTTCCTATCTTCCTCAAGTGCCACCCACCTCAAGCCAGTTGTTCATACCCCTCCTGAAATCCGGACTTCCTTTGGTGTTCATAACTCTGTCTTCTAGCAGTTTGCCTCTTACTTCTACTGCTTTTAGCATGTACTATCTGTGTAGCTCACCATCTCTCATACTTGCATAGCCAAGTAACAACCAACAAAGCGTCACTTTTACCAAGGGTTACCACAGAGGGTCCATTTTTTTCTGGATGTAATCCTCCCTTTGAAAAAACAAATGGATTTTTTAACATGTTCTTGACATGTAGGTTGGGAAGTCCACTGTTTCAGTATGAATTAGAGCTGAACACATGTGGAAGCTATAAAGTGAGATGAAAGTAGTGAGAACTGTGGGATGTTCAGGGAATGAAAAAGGAGGATCCTGGGATTGATTTGTGTCTGTAAGGACTGGGGATGCAGACTCAAGGTTGGAAGACTGGAGAACCTAGACTGGATCGAAAGTGCCTAGGAGAGTTTGAGGTGATGGGAAGCTGTGGGGCAGGAGAAGTGGCAGGCAGGTAGGTGAGGTGAGTGAACCTCTGATCGTCCCATTACCCAGATCAGAAGCAGGGCAGCAATAACTAGGATTCTAACAGTGAAGAAGGAAGAGGAAAGTACAAACACCTATGCCAATATCCCAAGCTCCTGTACTCTTCTTTTTCATTTTTGGGAATAATGAAAGTCCCAAGGCACAGACAGACTGGGAATTTGTTGTAAGTCTGTCTTTGCCTGAAAAAATAATGAGTGGAAGCTGCTATGGTAATAGCAACTTATCCTGCCTTGTTGAGAGGAGGGGCTTAATGATAAACAGCATCTGTCCTTTGCAGTTTAACACCTGTTCTCTGATAAGCTGCCATTTTGTATAGAATTTTACTGAAACCTTGGGTTAAAAACAGCACCTGCAAAACAGAGTTGTGATTTCAGAAGATCCAGACTAATGGGAAATAAAAACATAGTCTGGAACCTAGACTTCTGTAATACAGATGATTCCAGTACTCTCAAATCAGGTAAGAGAAAGATTTATTAAGTATTCATTCCACCTCTGTTCTCCTAGGTAAGATAATTTTCCCATTTTAGTTATCACATACATGCAGACATGTATTTCATATTATTTGAAGCAGTTATGCAGAACTACTGCTTTTAATAGGCAAATTCCAAAATTTTAACTACCTCTCTACTGTAGCTTATGTTTGCCATATGAGATTTGATTAACCTCGTCTTAAGTAAGTATATGAGTAAGTACCTAAATGTCATTTTTATTGACAGAAATAGTAGTTTAATCACAATAAATTGTGATTAAATTGAATAACATGTAACTATAAATCAAATAATTTAAAAAGAAATTGAATATTAGCACAATACTTATTACTTGTTAGGGAAGAATATGCTTCATAGTATATATTTACACATATAAAATTTGATATTTTAAAAATACTAGCTAAATTTAGCAGAATTTTCCCAAGTACAACTTAAGTGAATGACTGCTAGTGATAAACTTTGAACAGGAATTAGCTGTATACATGGATCAAACTCTTTTTGGTGATGTATTGGTTTCTAAGCTCCAAACGAAATTTCTTGTAAAAACAAATTGTTACTGAAACACGGTCTTCTACGTACTGCAAGACTTTGGAGGCCATATCACAGCCACAAGGAGAACACAGAGAAGTAGCAGTCTCAGGATTTAGGGGGAGGACAAAACAAGGGATTTTTGCAACAAATGAGGAGGTAATTTGATGGTTGTGTGACTTTGTTTTCTTTTTGCCACTGCTAAGGCTGTGTGTATGTGCTGAAGAGCTTTGGTTAATAACAGGTAGATTCAGCATGGAACATAGTAATTTCAGAAAAGGAAAATAGACTTGAAAATAATCTAGTCATACCCTGACCCTTGCTTTATTCTAGGCATGCTAAAAAGGTGGACGGAAGACTTGTCATTTGTCTGTTTTTAAAATCATTTAACTTCTGTACATTATTAAAGCACACAAAGCACACAAGCAGATGTCCTAGGTATCAGAGTAGCTCTAATTGCCTCAGGATGTACAAGAGCTAGTCACCAGGCTTAGTCACCAGGCTTAAAATGTCTACCTGTGTGCAGTGAAGCTAGATCCTGACAACAGAAAAATCTCCAAATTCTTGAAGTGGAAGACTAGGACTTCTTGCTACAGCATTCAGCTGGGAGTCAAACCACTTGTGCCTACCATAATAGGAACCTCAGGAAAGACTTTTCTCCATATACTTGTTTCCTTGTGTCCATCTTGTTAGAGACTACAAATCATTTCAAGGCAAATATAAAACATAGCATTTCAAAAATCTAGCCTTGGTTATGACCTATAAGAGCTATTATAATAAAAGCAATTTTAAAAAATCAGCAAAGAATAGTTTAGAAAATTAAAATTCCATATTTTTAAGCACTCTGTAACTTCAAATATACTTTAACCAGCTTTGCAGGTCCAACACCTTCAGACATACAAGTTCATATAGCTCAGTTGTGAGTGGGATCTGGTAAAATGAATGGGATGGAGAGTAAAGACTTATCAATACAGTTACACATATATACATCCAGGCCATATCTGGCCAACCTACTTAGGTGTAGATGGCACAGATATCTGTCTCCCTCCATTTAAGCATGCCTAATATCCCTTTCCAGAAGCCTGATAAGATCATTACAGTTCTCCAATGAAAGTTTTACCATGTCATTTATAACCAATTTAGGGAGTATTTACATTGCCAACATAACTTGAAATCAAGTGCTTAGGACTTTCATTTGTAATTATTGAAATGGAAGTCAAAGAGGAAAGAAATACAATTTAATTCAAAGCATACATGACCTTTAGCCAAGACAATTTTAGGGATGTATAATTTTCCACATTTAAATTTAGATGACTTTTAATAGCACACATTATAAATCATTTACTTAACTGTATGGCACCCACCATTTCACAGAATTTATAGGCATATCTTAAAAACTTCAGTTGATGAAAAAATCTTGCAAAATTTGATATTCACAAAAGCTATGGAGCAGTGAAAGAGAAGAATACAGTTCCCCAGATCAAAGTTCAATGTCTCAACACTTAACAACAGACATTTAGAGAACAAACATCCCCCAGCTGTAAAATAAGAGGAACTGAACAGATGGTTTTCTAGTCATTCTCACTTTCGAGAAAGTCATTTGTCTGCTTTTGTGGGTGAGTGTCTAGAAAAACAATTTTCCTTCTTAATTCACTCACTACAGTCTGAACTAGCGTTTTTGTATGTTCATGTCTGGGTGAGCCATAAATTTAGAAAGTACAACTAGTTCAGCCTATGTTTAGCACATCTCCACTGGTAGCTCGTATTTGTTGTATTCTAACCTTTGTCTGTAAATATAACTTTGGAAAAATCATATTGTAAGTACTAAGAAAGACTTCAAAGTAAAACATTTTGTTCCAAAAAATACACTACTACCAACTTAATGTTTAAAGCTGTTTGGTCCTTTTCAGGCAACCAATAGTATTTTGAAAAAGAGTTCTTTCTTCCATTCTGTGTGAGATTTTTCTTCTGAATAAATATTCATACTGTCTTCCTAATACCGCTCTGTATATATATCTAGAAAGATATTTGTATGACCTTCAAGCTCCTGTTCGGGCGAACCTCGAAGTTTGGCATCTGCTGCATGATTTGGAGACAAGTTCTGAAAACATTACAAACTGAAAGTGGTGGTAGCTCAACTTGACGAAACAATTCCCTCTTTTATTAGGAATACCAAATCTTAGTCTAAAAAATTAGACTGTAAAAGCATAAAAATCTTAATTTGAAAGAATCACTGTGGATCTACATTAATGATGGCTGATGCAAACTGGCCATGAAGAGTGAGACAAAATGAATGAGTTGTTAGAACCTGCTGTTCCTGAGGTCTCATGGTTTTGTTCTCTCACTTGTCAGGGACTATACTCAACTGAAAATACTAGACCAAAAAGCATATAAAGGTCCTGATAGAAAAAGAAAAATCTGCCTGTGCTAGTGTTGCTTTAAGTCTTACCTATTTGGAATTTACAGTTGTTCAAGCAGAGAGCAAGAGCCTGTGCATCACACTATGTTCCAAATTCCTTTTGCAAGTTCAATCATACTGGATTTGAACAAATTGGAAATTCAATATATCTGATTTTTTTTTAATTTTGAAAGCTGATGTTCTCTCTTTCCCCTTCAGGCATACTCAGTGAACTGGTCCTGAACGGTACATGCCCGATTATCTTTTGCAATAAGGAAAACAAACTGGAGTGGCACTGTTATCTTCTCATTCTGGTTTGTCTTTTTACCTTATCAGTGGGACTGCTAGGCAATATGCTTGCACTGGGACATTACACATACTGTGTGAAGACATGGACTACTAGTACTATATTTCTATTTAATCTGGCATTCTGTGACTTTACTTGGATTCTCATGGCACCTTTTTCAGTTTATTACAGTCTCCAGAATCTAGCTGTGCATTCCGGTGAAACATTTTATCAGGTTAGAAAGTTATTTTTCAACATTAACATCTACGGAAGCATCTACTTCCTGACACTCATCAGTTTTGACCGATATGTGGGTGCTGTCCATCCTATCACTTCATTAACATGGTGGGACAAAGGCAAGGCAACATTTTGCACTGTTGCCGTATGGATCTTCATCGTTATTGGATCAGTGCCCGAGATCTACTATACATTTGTCGCTGGAAGACCCTCTGATGATATCATATCCCTGGATAACATTGGAGGATCCTTACACTTTGTTGTGCCGCTCACCCTCTCTAGGTTTTTACTGAGATTCCTTATTCCAGTCACAGTCATCTTTACATGCTATATGTTGACTTTCAGAGCATTAGTACGATTCAATAAACGCCAGCAAAGAAAGAACACGCTTCTTAGACCCTTGTTACTGATTTCAGCTGCTATGATTGTATTCGCTGTTTCTTTCGCTCCTTATCATGTTACAATGTTGGTGATACTAATTTATAGAATAAATTGCAAACTACACTGCAGCAATGTGAGCACACTGCTTGCCATTTATAAAGTCACAGAGCTCATCTGCAGCTTTAATAGTTGCCTTGACCCAATCATTTTTATGGTAGCAAATAAGGAATTCTATCAGAGAATGAAAACTATAAAATGTCATCCGAAATGCCAGTGCTGCTGCTGTCTGACACGAAGGGTAAGGGACATCGGTCTGACCCCAAGAACAGTGACTTAAGCTCCAGTTCTCAAAAACATTTATATCTCTCTCCCCATTCAGCTTTGTGTCATCAAACCCATTTAAAACACGGTCTGCTGCATAGCACGGCAGTCTCTCCATTAAGCAAAAATAAACAGCAATGCAGACGAAAACTGCATTCTAAGTGTACTGGAAAAGAAATAGTAGAAAGCCTTGACTTTCTAGAACTGGTATTTTATACATTCTTGTCATAAGCACATCTGAGCTTGCTGTAAAATTGTGCCTTTTACCTACATATGGTAGGTAAATGGAAAGAATGATGTCTAAATGTCTGAGATAGCTGCTTTAACTATTGGCAAGAAAACTAGCATAAGGTTAAGAACGTACAGTGTTAAGGAGCCTTCTTATAGTTTCTGTTCATAATTTTTCTATATATTTATAAATGCCTTTATGTGTTGTCAAATACACATTCTCTCGAAATACTGTGTAGGCAAAACAGTAATGTGTCACATTCAAGTCCCTTCTGATCTGCTTTCTTGCCAAGTCTCACACAGCATATTGTTAATTATGAAATCCTGCATGTCAGTAAGTATATTATCTTTATTTTCAGAAGTCATAATGACAAGGCAATTTTTAATATACTTTGTAAATTTTCAAAAATTTTTAAATTTTCACAGTTGCAATACAATTATGTCCTTATCTGTATCTATGTAAAAATAATTCTGTGATATATTGAAATCAAATATCTTCTGTCGCATGTTTCAATTACATTGAATAAAAATTGATACATACTATCTAGAAGATTATTTTTAATTGTCTCTAACTGTGACATCAAATGAACCAGGTTGAGATAATCTGAAATACTTTAAATGCATTAGGACGCACTGCATCTCATGACAAAATTTCTTGTCTATATTGTGGTCAAGAGAGTTATGTAAGGAATATTATATACTTATAACTCACATAGACAGAGAAACAGTGCCAATGCCATTTAGAGATAATGGTGCCCTATGTGTGAAACAGGGTGCAAGAGAGCTCAGTGTGAAGAACCACTCAGTTTGCAAACAAACGAGGATGTTTCCAATATCAAACACTTATCATTTTCATCTTTCAAACTCTGTCTTTAAAGTTTTAAATATACTAGTTTTTTACTCCCTTTTCTGCTATGGTATTCATTTTCAGAAAGCTAACTTGTCTTGCCCAGACTAGGTAAAATTCAATGTGAAATCAAAATGAGCTTTTGGATACCAAAATATAAACTCACAGCAGTCTTGAGCAAGGAAAGATAAATGGGAAAGATTCCTAGGTTTCATCTGCCAGAACTTTAAATATACGAGCTTTTTCAGAACCTCTCTCAGAAGAGAAAGTAATAAATTACGTAAGTACATCCTCCAAATTCTGTAATAATTTTCATAGCAAGAAAATAGTCTGTTTAGACAGGCCATTTTATTTTCACACTACAAAGTCTTACTATGCAGGCGTTAGTGTCACTATTATATATAAAGCAATATAAACCAGGAATTTCTTTGTGTTGCTAATGATTAAAGAAACATTTAATTCAGAAAAAAACTATGAAAACCGTTATTAAAGACACTTCCTGATTCTTGGAAAATTTCAAATTGTTTTGTCTTATAACTGCAGTTTTTATTACATCTATGAATGTAGACTGTGGTGACAAGTACCCAAGAGCTGGTAAGAATAAAAAAATCAATTAAAGATTGAATTGAAAACAAGCTCCAGAAGCTTGTTTTCATAATAATACATAATAAAATAGCTTCACGGACTGACCTTCCTCAACTTATATGCAATAATGTAAGCAGTATTAACACGGATTGCAGATATTCTTAAGCAATGTCTACATTTCATCTACCTTTTTTCCACTGTATAAAAACAAAAATGAAGACAGCAGTGAGGAAACTGCTTTAAAGTCACTATGACAGTCTGACTCAAAAAATCTTTATATAAGCTAGGGAGAAATCATTGTCATTTCATTCTGGTCAGGTAATGGGAACATAAAACACATTTAACTGAATAAGAATGACCTTTGTATTCTCCCTGTGACTGTCAGTATACTCACAGAAAAAAAAAAAAGATGCAAAATGAGCTGCTTTTTTTACTTTCTGGCAGCATCACCTTACAAGAAGAGCTCCACGGGCAAGGATGTTGCAGCAGTGCCAGCAATTGCCATCAGATTCCTGGGAATATCAAGGAGTGCTTGGAGGGAGGTTATTTCTTCCTAACAAACATCCTCACCTCTATCACCCCTTTGGCTAAATCTCTGTCTGTGGTCAATGAAAGGGAAGCACAGAGTAGCAAAGCAGCAGGGTACTGCTTCTCAAGGGGATAATCCAGATCTCAGCCAACTCAAGATAAATTTGCAGTGAAATAATATAGATCAAGTACCCTGCTGGGTACCCTTTGATCATCTCCATTTCCCAGGGATCTGAGGAAGAGATTCAGGCAGGGTGGATGGTAGCCCTGCTCTACACACATTGCAGGAGAAGAGCAGGACCGAGCTGGAGGTCGTCTAGTTCACTTCTGTAGCAGGAGTTCTGAAACTTCTGCTTACTGTTTGTCAGCAGAACAAGGAGCTTATTCCTTTTTATCCGAAAAGCCACCAAGGTCCCAAGAGGTCCCAAGGTGCTTGCAGACACAAGAGATTAAGTGGAAGGAATAGCAAAAGAACCACACCTAAAAAAAAAAAAAGGTTATAAAATGCCACAGTGCCTCTGTCATCTTCTCCTGGCACAAGCACCTTACGCAATATGCCTTGTGCTGGGTTGAGTCCAAAGGGATTTAGAGGCATAATCTTTAGAGATTATCTTTAGGATACGAAATTCTTCTGAAAAATCCTTCCCTCTTTAATCTTCAATTGCTCAAGCTCCTCATGATATTCCATTGTGAATACTTCCCAACAAGGCTTTTAGAAATTCATTCACCTGTTCGTATGTGATGCTACAATCAATTAAGCACACTTTTAAAGTGTTTTTATCCAATCACACTTAACTAATGATAAGGCTGCCTTGACTGAAATCAAAGGTCTTCTACAAGATAAGGGTTTAAAGGCACAAGACATCTGTTCTTGTTTACTTGGTCATGTTTTTATTTGAAAACACATTCTCCTAAAATGTTTTATTATAATATTCCTCATCTAGCTTGACAGGCACAAATAAAATTAAATAAGATTATTCCATGTTGCTACAATAAGCAAACAATAAACTAAATCACTAAGAGCCAAAGTCAACATTTTTATTATGACAAGTATGTTGCAATACCAGCTCCTTGCAGACCATTGTTTGTACTACATCTGAGTGCACAGTATCCAATTAAATGTTCCGCTCTTCTATTTGAACACTCCAGTTAGTTAATATTGTTCTAATTTACTAGCCTACTAAATGAACTGTAAGATAGGAGGGGTTTCTGAGCTATTACAACGATTGACATGTCTATAAAATTCTAGACAAATGAAAACTAGACCATGGCCTGAAAGATGGGACTGTTTGTATATGTGATCAGCTGCATTGAGTGAAACAACCTCATTACGGTAAAAGTCAGAATTGTTAAAAAATTGTTAAAAATTTTAAACAATCAAACAACAAAAACAACAACAAAAAATCTATAAGCTGAAGAGGTTTACTGAGCTAGAAATGTGTCAATGCTGCTTAGCAAGGAATAGACACTTTAATCTCACAAACAACGTGAAATTTTGACATGTATTAAGAAAGGAGGTGAGCTCCTCCATATCCTGCAGCTGGGCTCCCACCCCGCCTGCTCCTCACACTGGGACACTGGCTCCAGATGCAGTGGCCGATGACCAGACATGCCCAGAAGCTGGTGTCACGAGGAGGAGAGGGCGCCGTGCTGACCTCCCTCGGGGGGGTGCTAGTTGTGCAGGCCTCATGCTCAAACCTGCTTTCCTTTAGAGCATTCTCCTCTGAATTCACTCCCACCTATGAATTCACTCCCTTCTATTCCCATAGTTTGCCATGCAGCTTCTCTCCTCTGGGAAAGATGAAACTGCAGTTCTCAGTTTTTGCAGACTAAGGTAAAACACAGCCTGGTGTCACAAAATGTACATATTCAGGGTCTCAGCTACTTATCTAGCTTGAACAGTGATGTCCTTGCAAAGCACATCAAGTCCCAGGGCAACTATGAGCTCTGGTTTCTTACTAGTCCTGCCAGTGTGAGTCAGAAGACAGAAGCATTTCTAATATGTTTCTTGTGTAGCCTGTCTTAGTGGTTTTGATGGTCTTGAGGGTCTGGCATGAACCAGAAACCACAGGTGAGTGGATGCAGGTGAAGCTACAGCTATTCTGAGTTAGCCTGAAATCCCACAGTGTCTTTAAAAATGGTTGTTATTTCTCAAATTAAAAAAAAAATAGAAATACGAACATTGAAAAGAAAGCATATTCTTCTTTAACAGGAAAATAAGAAGAGGAATACAAGCCAAGAAAGGACTGATACTTTATTCCTGAACACATTAACCCAGTGGTTTCTACAATTTAGAGCATGGTGGTAATGATCAGTGCAGATGAATTCATAAAAGCCTGCTAAAAATGGTATGTCACAAAATACAAAGAGATTCCACACCACACCTACCTCTTTGCTTCCCATTAATGTCACTATTACTACCTGGATGTAATACTTAGATCTGATGCAAAAAAAAATGCAAACACACATAATATGGAAAACCTTTAAAATCTATGCTAAGATTACAGTGTTGGGGCAGGCTTAATTCTGAATTTATTTTTATCTTTCAGTTTGCATTATACAGATTCAAAATGTAATTTTAACTATAGACTTCACCGTTACTGATTTATTACATCAGGCTTAAACAATTGTGCTGATGCAGTTAAGGGGAAAGCAGAAAAAATAGCTATTGATTTCCTATGATGTTTTAGAACAATTTTCTGAAGGGAAGCAACTGAAAAACCTGCGTTAGCAATAGAAAATGCTAACGTGTTTGTTCCTGAGGTGCAGACTTTTTAACTCTATGTGACTGCATCCCAGATTACAAAATGATTGTGCAAAAAATTCTCTTTAGATGTCCTCATTGAACAACTAGAAGTTGGTTAGAGGATTCTTGCGGGTTTTATCCTTTAAAACATTTTGGCATCTCTAAGAAATCTCCTTTTTCTTCACTGCTAAATGTATTTACCACATTCTTATTTTCTCTGTTTCCAAGCTATTTCATGATCCTCTTCCTTTTTTTTTTCATTCTAGAAGTCTATATTCAAGTCTTTCTTGTCTTGCTTTCAGTGCTGAATAGAACTGAATAGAGATTTTTCTTCTTTGAATTTATTGAAATTCAAAATTCACAATAGGTAAAAGAAACACAAGAGTATCTCATATAATGCTGATATCTGCAGGACAGTGCTGTAATTGCTGCCTCTCAATAGTACTTCACTGTTACCCTAGAATGACTTGTCAAAATACTTATTTCAAAACATTTTTCCACAGTTTGTTCTTTTCTCTTGAAACAGTGCTGAAATTGAATCACAACTAATTTTAAAACTATAAATAGACTTTCTTTCTAAAGAGATGTTTATAAAGCATTTCCTGAATCAGGAAATAAAATAGCTTTTGCTCCCACCCATACAGGAACATCTATAGATTTACAAATGGACATTGTGGTAAACTGTTCAAAGTGTGGTACTGCAGTGTAATAAATCACCAACATATCTGTGAGGATAACATCAGGTTTGTGATTATATACAACCTCAGAGGAGTCTATATTTCAAACATGCAGCAGAAGAGAGTTTTTAAATGTTTAAATGTCAGGAAATACAAACAACAAATCCTTGGGATTACCTGAATGAGAAATGCCCCTTTCCACCAGCCACATGAAGCTGAGGCTGACAGAAAAGGAGATCCTACAACTACTCCCCACGCTGAACTGGAATCCAGAGGATTTCCATTTGACCACAAGCTTTGGTTTACATTTTTTATGTGACTAAGGCAAGCAACCCTATCTCTGAGACTTCTGCAGGGTACACAAGGTTCACAATGAAACACGCACACACATTGAGACATAAATACAGATGAAGAGGAAGAGAGATGAAATTTATACTGCTTTGAGGCAAAAAGTAGTTAACTGGTCAGTCAAACATAGATGATCATGCACATTCTTATAGAAAGACATCTAGGGTTAAACGGTAGCGAAACAAGGCTTGTTTTAATTAAGAAAGGATCTAGTCTCTCCTGATCAAGAAAAAAAAAGTAAACTATTTTCATGGAAAACAAAATAAAATGAAACTATGAAGCTATTAAATCAACCGTGCAGCTAAAAATCAGCAGAGCAGCTACGGGAGCAGACGTGCTTCCCTGGAGGACTTTTCTAATCTGAGGCATAAAGCATCCAGAAAAATAGAAACCCTGACCTTTTCTCAGGATGCACAATCAAGCACAGTAAGGATTTTATTGCTTATTTTTAACAAACATTTGTAATTCCGTTGTCTATTTTGAAATTTGTGAATAAACATTTTAGGTCTTAGATAGGTACCCCAGAGGGCTACGGTGTGTTTCAAAAGCACAAGACAAGCAGAGAATGGTTAATACAGGATCTAGAGGAAGATACATATTCAAGCGACAATCAAGATCTCTAGCCTACGGTGACATACTGGGGAGCACACTTAAACCTGCGTGTTTCCAGACAGTCTTTCAGCCTTAGTGAAAATTATGATTTTCATGAGCTATATATAGCTCAACTAGAGTCTGCTTATGTGCCCATAAGTGCCAGACAGTGGTGTTAACACCAAAACAAACATCATCAGTTAATCAGATACTACATATATGCTGTGTGCTGTACAGATCTTGCTCAGGAAAGCTAATAATTATCATATCAGACTCAGAACAACCTTTGGGTTAGCTAGTCATGCTCTGACAAGTGATTTCATGACACTTTCCCTATTTGGCAGAGTACAAGACCCATTCTACGTAGTGCTATCTGTGGGCAAAGTGAATTTTCAGTGCGTTTGATATATGCTACTTGCAAAGGTAGCAACCGAGGCAAATACTGTATTAAGAAATAAATCTTTACTAGAAACAAACAGGATGGAGAAATTGTGTTAACATTCCATGAAACTTTCAAAATAACAGCTCTATGTTAAACTTGATTTGAAGCTAAATCCGACAGTGAACACAAATTTCCACTACTTTAAAAAAAAGGCAGAGGGCGAGAAAGTTCCTCGGCAGAACACATGAAAATCCTATTTTATATAATATGCATAAAAAGCTTGTCGTTTTGTGGTTTTTTTCTAATTGAACAATATTAAAAATTTTCCAAACATATGCTTTCCCTACTTATTTTCATTTTCCTGTTTTAAATGATTTATCAATTAAATCATAAAAATACTGTACATAAATAATTGTTACTATTCTTATTTAACTTTCATATTTAACTTTCCTTATTTAAAGAAAATAGCTTTACTGTTTAACTAACTGCCATGCTCATTCAACACCACTAGAAGGTGCTCCTCTGCTCAAAGATAACTACTTCTGTCTCTGAATTTCTTTTCAAAGTCAAATTTCCCCTGAAACGGTGGTTTTGATCACTTTTTCACATAGATTATAATTGCAACAACCACTTCTGTTATATGCGAGAATGACCTTATATGCCATAATAATTACTACAGCATGAGAGTAACAGATCTGTTTTCACTCGATTTCTTCATAAATTAAACCACCAAACAAGCAGGTCTCTAATTAGTTTTAATGAGAAGTGAATCACGGAATCTGTGATGTAGCTGATGCCTTTCGGAGAACCTGAGTTTGGGTAATTTTAGTAATAATTCATTTTCTGAGTAACTTAAAGCAGAATTCATTCACAGAGTCTCACACTTATCTGAAAGTCTGCAGACAGCATAAGGGTTCAACATACACAATGACTATCAGACAACCATACAAACATTAAAATATGACCTACACCAGTTTCAAACCAGTAGTATCAGGAAGCCAAATTGCAAACAGAACTCCACGGAGCCGTAATTCATATTTCGTATATAATCTTACATATGATCTTTAACCAAGTTAAGATTTAGTTTGCAATCTGACAATCAGAAACTCATTTTAAAAAACTCTGAGTTGCTCTTCACAAACACAATACAAATCTTAATAGAAAACTGAAATAAATATAGTTTGCCCTACACAACTGTCCAAAGAGTTAAGTCCTGCATCACCGGGGCCCAGTGAGATTTTGGGTGAGACAAGCGAAGGAAAAGGCAAAATGGAGATGAACTGACTGACTAAGGTGAGATTCTAACTCTCTTTTAGCTATAAACTTCAGAAAAAAATCTAATATTAAACGCAATAGATTACAATATGGACTTACTTTGAGAGCCTGTATTTCATCAGCTCCTTTAGCTTAGACATTATCCACTCTAAGTGTCCGTTTCCCTGAAGGGTGACAAGGGAAGTCACCATAAAAATGGCTCCCATGACAAAGGAAGTCAAACAGTGACATTTTAAATCATTAGAAAATAGGGTCAGCTGCAAGGGAGAAGCTTCCTGCTGGTGAGGAGATGCGTGAGGCCTTCCAAGGTTTTGTTATCTCAAAGGAAGCAAACACAGGATAATCCTCTGCTGGAGCACTTTGCAGATGCTGTTGCAAGAGACAACTGACTGAATTTAGAGGCTACTCAAATACACTTTGAATCACCAGGTAGGTCTGGATGATCAAAACTGAAATAATCCAAGGAGAATGGATCTGATAAGCTGTTTGGTAAGGAAGTCTCCATATGTTTATCTGACAAAAGGCTGCTCCCTGAGGGACTGTGCTACAAAAAAGCATTCCGGCCCAGAGGCTCCTCCATCCAAATTTTAGATGGAGAATAACTTGAACTCTTCTGGACCTCAGGGACTAAATTAAAACAAAAATTAATAAGCACAAGTCCATAATATATCTCTGTGGTCTAAAATGTTTGATACGCAGCATGATAGTGCTTGTTAGTCTTCAAATAGTCAGAAAAGAATTCCTCATCTTAAGATGCTAGTGTCCTACCAAGGAATAGGTGAAAAAAATGGTACATGGAACTCTTGTTTCCTTGAGGTTATGTAGCACTTTCTCAGTACTGACACTATTTCCAGACCTTTCAGAAGACAATCCTTTTCCAACACACCTCTCAGAGCAAGGAATTCAAACATTTCCAATAAAGTGAAAAAGATTTTCAGTTCATGTTGAAAAAGTATTTATTTTGTTTAAGAACACCTTGTTAGACTATATTCAATACATCTCATGTAGTAGTAAGGAAAAATAATTGTAAATGCTGTCTTGAGGTGTTCCATATTCTTCAAAAAGTTTCCTTAAAAAGGTTTAAGGAAACTCCTTAAAAGGTCTGCAGAATTTTAAATGAATGTCAGCAATAAATTGAATAGTACATTTCATAGCACCAAAGTCACACAAGTGATCTTGACATAGTCAGGAATATGCATGCCCTTCCTCTCTGGAGGAGTAACCTTTGAAGGATGTCACAGAGTGTCACCCTCCCATAACACATCACACCAAGTAAACAGCTAGAACAGGCTTAATTTATTTCCTCAAAATAAAGATGTGGTGAAAGATGGCTTTACGGCATGAAGGCTCATGTCTCCTGAGGAATACGTTTTGCAAATATAAAAACAAAAAAGAGGAATTGAATATACCAAGTATACCAAGCAAGTAACATATGAATTCTTGATCTTGATCTTCATCTTTCAAATAGAATTGTATCAATCTGATTTCCAATGCAAACTCACAATAACCACAATAGAAAGTGCATGAAGATCCTTTATTCATGAGCAAACGAGGTAACTTTTTCCAGGGGTGAAGCTTTTTCCTGGAAAAAAAAGGTCTATGGGAAAGGACTCGTGTAGAATAAGTAGAATAGAAGCACTAAAAATACATGGATTACACTGACAGGATACACTTACAAAGGAGATTTTTTCGGCAAATATATGGTAGTATTGCAACGATTGATACAAACAGGATCTCCAGTGCTCATGGGTATTGTTAGAGCGTTTTAGTAAGACACTTTCAGGTATGTTATGCACACAGCAGTGTTGCAGAATAGTCTCTTTGACTCTGAAGAGACTATGATGTCCATATCAGTTTTGATGTATGCCACTACCAGAGACATTAGAAACATAGAGTTTGCCTTCTTTATCTGCATTGTAAGCAATGGAAATCCGTAGACAGCCTCAGGACAGTAATGATCATGTTCTACTCTCAACTTACACAGATACTACAGAAGTGATCTCTAATTTAGATTAAAAACTGCCACAAAGAGGGGGTGCACCGGGTGTAAGTGTGGCCCCAAATCATTTCAAAAGAATCTGAGTTAGCATGTATCAATAAGTAGTTTGCCAGGCAGAGTGGAAGGAGTGAGAACCACTCAAATAGCTATTACATTTTCATTTGCTATATGAAAGTGATACAAAACTGAACACTGTACTAAGTTGTAAATTCTTTGGATTGGGAGCTGCATAGAAGTTCCATATGCATATTAGATGTTAATATATTCTTCACTTTCTTTAATTCATGACATTTCAACAAATTACACAAGAATAAATTAAGATGTGTATTTTGTCACTTAATCTAAGAATCTATATTGCCTCAAAATAGCAAGAGAGATAGGATATTTTTGTTTTATTGTTAATTAAATATGGAATGTCTAAAATTTTAGGCCTTGTTTCCTTTCTCTCAAGTAAATTTAAATTCCTTTGCTGCTGCGACTCTCCGGAAACATTTTTTGCAACCTTGCCTGATCTCTTTGCAACCACTTCTCATAATATCTCATTTTCATTCTTTGTTTAGTATGCTTGATTCTCACTGGATCTTGCACAGGTCAAGTTTTTGTTTGCTTTAGTACAAATAGAAGTGTGTTACTTAGTAGATGCACATTTCATCAGAAAGAGAAAACATAAGCCTAAGCGCATCTGCAAAGTCTTAAGCAGCTGCCCACCCCAGTGTTGCAAATGAAATATGAATTCAAGACAATTTGAAAGAGAGGAAGACCTCAGTAGAAGAATTGGTCTCTTTACAATTAAGTGACAATTCATTTTTAGACGCTTCAGTTTTCCTGGCGTTTGGTGAAGTGCCCAAAACTAACCAGTTTTCCCATTATCTCCAGAGAAGTAGGAGGAAGAAGGATTTGATAAATACCAGAGGTTTTAATAAACTCAAGAAAATTTGTGAAGGAGTTGGTTCTTAGTAACAGATAGACAAGAATGAAGGCTATTGCCAGCTTTATTATTTGTCTTCAGTATGGCTGTCAAAGATATCTAAAAATAGTCATATTTTTGTTTAAACACTGAACAAATTGTTGAAGGCTGGGAAACTATTCTGGGAGCTCATTACAGTCTTCCCTATTAAACCCTCACTTCAGCATCCATGTTGGGCCACTGTGACACAGAATATTCAGCTGGAAGCACCACTGGTCTAACACAAAGTTCCTAATGCTCTAAAGTCCTATAAACTGGAATAATAAACAATTGATAATCCTGGTGATAAATTGGGTAAGACAAAAATAAAGACAATATTATGTCAGAGTGGAACAGGAAAAATGAGGTAATGAGGAAAATTGAAATCATGGTGATAATTTGAGATATTAACTGATGTCTTAAATGATTTTTCTACCTTTTATTTGGATATATAAACTCAGATACTATAAGCTTTTGCTTTGCTGAGCATAAGGGAAGCATCCCTTTTTACATTTTAATTGTTTTTGGATATTCAATGTAAAACAGAAAACCACTAGTTTTTCTAATTGACTTTGTTATCACTAAATTATCATCATAACCATCATAACCATTAAATTAGCATCAGCATTTTTCGTATGGAAATGCAAAAAAGAGTCTTGCTCTCAAACACCTAAGTATTCATCTGCTTCTCCGTTGTGCTCCTCAGGGCACAACTGCAAGGGACTTTGCAGGGCAGGAGTCAGTCCTAACTAAGCCTTCACACTGACATCCTGCAGCCGTAACACGCTAGTGATTGGGAATAATAAATAAGGGCTGTTTGTGGATTAAGTGCCAGAGCAATCCTAAAAGGTTGATACATAATATACAGTGGAATTCACTCAACTTAGTACCAAAATGAAGCTATCTCTGGAATAAGACCTGATAGATGTATAAGAACACTTCACGTTAACAAGAAAATTAAGTGCTTTATCTGAATCAAGCTTAGAAAACAATCTGGGTTAAAAATCCTTTGTTTGTAAAAGCTTCATGGGATCACTGTTTCGTACAACGATGCTCAATGTTCAGTCTCAGTTCACCCTGCCCTGCAGCTCTGCTTCTTTCAAATCTGCCCCAGGGAAAATCCTTCACTATCTGGAGGCATCAGTCTGAATCCTTGAAGCAGATGCATCTCTGCTGTTTCTGCTATTCCCCTGCCAGGAGCTACACTGTAGAGAACAGCACATTGCACCTTCTGGAGAAAAAAAAGAGAGAAATAAGAAGCCAGAAAACTTGTCCCTTGTCTGCTTCAGTAATCCCCTGAGAGAAATAAGAAGCCAAAAAACTTTCTTCTAGTATCAAAAACGAGTTATGTCCCTTGTCTGCTTCAGTAATCCCCTCAGGAAACACAGCATTTCTTCCCTTCCCATAAGGAACAGACCTTTAGGAGCACAGCATGAGCACAGAGAGCAAGTTCTCAGATCTACACACAGCAAGATGGTCATCCACGCAAACCCTGCCTCCATCCGCCTGCTGTGTGGAGTAAGGAACGGCAGAAAGCTGCCCCTGCGCCAGGTTACACCCGCACTACTCTGTGGATAAAAGAAATTAGGCAACTAAGACATAAGCCATATATAGGGGTCCCTACTGTTGTCATTAGTGCACAGTACTGCCTAATTTGCCCAGTCACTGACTCGCTTTTTATCATCTCTTCAAAGAAAAAGCTCCGTGTCACCCTCACTGAATGCACCATTTCAACCTCACTTCCAGTCTCAAATGGAAAGAAAAATCTGAAAGTCATGTCAAAGAGATCAAAACACAGATTTGACATATCAATATTAAGTAACAATGAAATTATTTTTAGTTTTCAGTTACTGTATGCTAAATATTCTCTAGAGCCTTCCCATTATGGATAATCTGGCACAGGTAGCTCTTTTCATAGTTTCTTGATGCTGCTTGGGAAATGGGAGAGGTGCCTCAGTGGAATTAAAGTTTGCTGTGAAAAGAGCGTGTTTTTTTTGTTTTTTTTGTTTTTTTGCATCTGCTGCCTTTACTTCCCAATTAAAGTCTATAATTCTCCACCTGATTCCAGGCTGATTCTGTAACTAAAACTAAGTGCAGGCAATGGAAACCTCCCTGAGCTTTACAAGAGGAAGCAGAAGCTGCACTTCCAAAAATACTAAAGAAGAAATCAAGAGGTCCCTTGCATGCTTTTTATTTATGTTTCAAAGGCCATTTGTGGTCTCCCTCTGAATGTTGGGAAGTTCAAGCTGACATCCTCTTACTGGCTATGCACCAGAGCTGGAATGTGATGAGCCTGCACTCGTCCAGTGGCTGGCTCTAAATTTCTTGTTTTTTTGTTTCTTGTTGATGATTCCGGCTTTTGAAAATGCTTGCTCACAGTCATTTGTGCGTTATTATTAGCTAATGGTTAGATTAGCCCCTTGGCACTCATTTTATAGGACCAAAATAATCTTATTGTATTGCCTCAACATTCTATGGGAAACAAAAGAGGTGAATTGAAGCAATCATGGTAGACCTTCAACAGCACTAATTTGCTACTGAAAATCATACCGAACGGGCTCTTGAAAATTGTATTTTTTTTACCCGCTCACTATCACAAGTGGCTTTCAATTAGAATAAAGTCATCAATGGAAATGAAAAAGCCTCAGCAAAGTTACTGGGTACTTAGTGACAGGTCTCATTGTAATGTAAGATACAGACTGACAAATGAAAAGAAATACTCTGTCAGACAGAATAGAATTTATGCAAGTATTGCCATACACCCATCACTTGTCCCTATAGATGGTGGCACAACTATTCATGTAACTACCATCACAAACCCCAATGGCAGACAATATGGATGAAAGATTACCATATAAAAACCCATCACACTTTCCTATTTTTTCCTTCAATTTTTTTGTTTTGTTTTGTTTTTTCTTTTTTCTTCTTCTTGGCAAACCAGACTGCCTCCCTCACTACAGCTGTGTGCTGCATGCTAACACCACTGAGGAAGAGACGCCACAGCAACACGAGCAACCATACCCCAGCCTATTCAAGCATTTAGTTTAATTTAACCAAATATTTAATAGTGTTAAACCACAGGCCGAGGTTTACACCAATATGACCCCTAATATTTCAGAATATTCACATTAAATAGACCATTTTATGAATTTATCCTGTGAGCTGCCTAAGAGACTCACTTTGCTCAGGTTTAGTGCATTACCATCCTGAATAAATTCCAGTCTGTCCAATTTCTTTTTGCTATTTGCATACAATCAGTGCTGAAGTTCTTGCAAATTTCAACTTTTGACATAAAAACAGGTGGTGCAAGTCTGTTTATAGGCTTGTAATATATTTTAGAGCCTTCCACAAGAGGTGTTTGACAAAAACCTGCTTTGAGACCACAGGTCTGCAATGGGTGTTTTTTTTTAAATGGACTGTCAGGTTAAAAACTGCAATATCAGTGTTGGCCCAAAGCTCACTGCAATTCCTGCAATGACTGTTTTATTTATTCACTCCAGTGTCTATGAAGTTTAGGTTATCATTTACTTCTAAACAAACAGCATACTGTGGGCATTTATAATAGAGTAACACATTAACTGCAACATTTATCCAACTGCTCTGATTTCTTGCAATATTGTGATAATTTCCCGGTTTTAAAAAACATGTTTCTATTTCTATGTATGAAATTTGTTTCCCACCACTCATTATGACATTTTAAGCATTTACTTTCTATTCAAACCATTTAGCAAGAAACTTCAAATTATAAAACTAGAAACACTCATTAACAATGATAAAAAATGCAGGCTCTGTAACAACTTTTAATCAGATTTTAGCATATTTTTATAATCATTTAGATTAACAAAAATGTGCAGGTAGATAGACGTGTGTATATATATGTTTTATAATGAACTTATCTTTAAAAACCGAGGTATTTAACATGGAGCATAAACTAAGGATTATTACCAATTAGTCAAAAAAAAAGATTTTGAACTGAGAAAAAAATATATTACCTTTTCCAGGTATATTGCTCATTTTAAGAAGAGCAACTGTCTTTCAGGAAGACTGTTAAAAATCTATTCAAATATAAGACAATTTTAAATCAACATGATAGATCATTCATACAAACAGAGACAAAATGCACTGACTGAATTTCAGGGCAAAACAATCCCACTAAACTCAGAATCTAGGCCTGAGGCTGGAACGTACATAAGATGAGACGACGTCGATTAAAACATACACTTTTTAATTAACTCAATCCTATGCTACTCTTCCAGAAAGCGCCCCAGAGAAATAGAATGTTTATATTTCAGAGCTTATTCAGAACTTTCTTTTAAGTAAGTCAGTACTGAAGATCTGAATGCATTTTTTGAAGGCACAGTGTCACGCAACAGGGTCAGTTTGTAAGCTGTTTCTGCTATTTAGAAAGCAGAAAACAAAATCAAGAAATCTCTCAGTGAGAGACAGTTTTCTGTATCTAAGAAGAAACAGTCTTCCCCTGCCTCAATTAACTCTCTTATATGAAACGAAAAAACAACAACAAAAAAGTGTTTTCATTGAAAATATTTATTATTGGAGATGTTTATCCTATATAAAGTTATTTCTTGATCAAAGATAAACAAATAGATTGTATTTGTTTTTTTAACTCTGAAATTGTTAGCAGTGTCTTGACGAAGTCCTTGAAGAGGTTATTGTTCAAAGGTTTGTGATGAATATTACCAGCTGAAAACATTTCAACATGTTCTCTAGATTCAAGATTTCTTCTTGTCAACAATATAATTCACCTGCTCTCTTATCTCTCTAAAACTCAGAGAGATGAAGCCTCAATGATGCTTAGAGGCCACCACTTTTAGAAAGAAAACATGCTTAAACTTAAATCTGTTATTTTTATAATTCATGCCAGTCACGACTGTCAAACAGTCTGTCACATGGAAAATGACATTGCAATGTAGTTTTAGCTACACTACTTTTCTAGCTTAATGTCAGCTCAGCAAAAAGAAATACAGAAGAGGAGGAAGGAAAGAGCCGGAAGGGCATAGGGAAAGAAAATCCCTTTCACTCCGCTTCATCTAAAGTGAGATGTGTGAACTAATCCTTCTCAATTTCAATTTGCAGCATATCCTCTGAGCCAAAATCTGACACAGGGAGTCGGACTGGGGTTATTTGGTTTCCTGACTGCAGGAAGTTGTGCACAGGCCCCAAGCAGCAACCAGTCACAATTCCCTCCACAAACATAAAAACAGAAAAACAGAAGCAAGTAAACAAGAATGAAATAAAAATGTTTCCTAAAAGCCATTCATGAAAAAAATAAGATTACATAAAAAGATAGCAGGAGAAACTGCTATTTAAAAGCATTGACTAGGGAAATTAAAATCAGTGAAAGGGTAAATTTATAAAGTGCTCACTGTTAGAAGATTCAGAAGGCATCCTGGAGGATCTCAATAAAAGGAGATATTTCTAGGATGTAGATTATGCTCTATTTACAGTAGGTGGAACAGAAGAAAACTTGTTTAACAAATAATTATAAGCATGCTAACTGAGGTTAAGCAAGACACTAAAGCAGTGGCAAATAACTGGCAGAAGTAACTCAGCACGAACTGTACAAACAGAGACCCGGGGACCCACTCAAGCTGCGAGCTGCTCTGCAGGCCCCTCCACGCTCCCGCTCTCCACAGGAGCTCAGCTCCAGCTCGCACGGCCACCGCAGCGGCAGCCCCGCCGCCCAGACCACATCTGCAGCAGCACGTTTGCTCCCTAGCAGCTTGCAGCAAGGCCAGCTTGGGCCGCAGGGACCCCACCATCGTGGCTGCACAGTCCCTGATGCCATGGCCAGCAACTCCAGTGGGAGCAGACAGCGGCAGGAGCAATTCTTTTTGCGTGGGATCAGCTCTTGGGGCTGATGAGATCTTTGCATGGGTCGAAACTCTTCTTGGTGGTGGCCAGTGAGAGGACAAGGGGTAATGGGTATAAATTAAAACATAGGAAGTTCCATCTCCTTATGAGGAAGAACTTCTTTCCTGTGAGGGTGTCAGAGCCCTGGAACAGGCTGCCCAGAGAGGTTGTGGAGTCTCCTCCTCTGGAGATCTTCAAAACCCACCTGGATGCCACCCTGTGGCTCTAGGTGTCCCTGCTGGAGCAGGGGGGTTGGACTAGATGATCTCTAGAGGTCCCTTCCAGCCTCATCCATTCTGTGAGCTCTCTGCATGGGCTCTTTGCTCAGTCTCATTAACATCAGTGCTGGCTCCAAACTTCCATGGCTCTAGTTAGGAGTCTGGGGCAGGTTTGCGCCGCCTTAACTTGCCACAAAACTGAATCTGCAGCAGTTACCCACATAGCAGGTTTTATCTACATGCAATTGCTAACTCAGACTTTCAGTGTAACCATTCCTACACCAGCAATGCTGTCAGAAGTAGGAATCTCTTGCCTGGAATCTGCTTCCCTGAGGCAGACCCCTCTTTTGAACTCCTTTGATCAGAACACTGATCTGTCCTTTGTGCTGCCACAAGTATCCACATGATCAGATCTTTATTGCAGAAACACTGATGTTTGTCCCCCAAGGACACAGGTAGCCACATCTCTGACCGCAGAGATCCTGTTCCATTGAACAGTCATCAAGATGCTTAACTACCTTTCAGACCCAGTGCTTCAAGACAAGCCTATATTAAGAGATGTCTCTTAATATGTTTGTTTTTTTTTTTTGTCCACGGGCATAATAACTTTACATTTGATTTATTGAAACGCTTGATATTGTTTTTTTTTTCCTATCTTAATAGAATGACGCAAATGAAGGAAAGGCAAATGAAGGAAATGGCAACCACTCGTGTGCTCAGAGATGCTCCAGGTAATGATCTGTCTTGCAGCTCTATCATTTTAAGAATATAGCACTAGTCCATGCATATCAACAGGATGTCTTTGATACACCTGGCGTCAGATGCTCCAAAGAGTGGTGCAAACCTTGCACCTGACAACAGTGACATAAACTTTTCCATGTTTCCACTCATATGTAAAACTTAGAGACTGCCTTGAACTCCAGCATGCAACAGTTGCTAAACCCTCTAGAACTATAACTCAGTGAAGACAATGTAGATCTTTCATTGACTTGACTTTGCATTAGGAGACACAGAGGACGTGTTTCTATAGTACTGCAGTTTTCATATACAAGCTTCTTATCACAAGTCTACTAAAACTACCTACAACATCAGCCAAGGTGCAGACTATACCAGCCACTCCACAAAAGTTACTGTGGCTGGAAACCTGTACAAGCAATAGGTTTATATGTGCTCAAAATACCTTATTAGGAATGCAATGGATAATTCATTTTTTTTTAAAAAAAATGAATGCTCATTAAAATGGTACCAAGGATTCAGCAGGCTGCATTAGAAACAGGAATCCTCCACTGACTCATATAATGCCTCCAGTGAGCAGTGACAACGCTCTGTTGCAACACCACTCTCCATTAGTTATAACAGCAATAGCAAGGCAACCAGCAAGGCTCGGAGATCTTTGCCGTGCAAGGAACTACTAGCATTTCCAATAACTACAAACTGTGGCAGTTCAGTAGCTTCTTCACTAGGAGCTTATCCCTTCACACAGTAAACGAAAGTGGTGGACCACTGATGGTGGTAACCTTACTCTGTCAGCATAAAGCTCTCTCTCTCTGTTTGGGTGCAAAAAGACAAGATCAAGGAAATTCTTTACCTCCTAGCACTCTCCAACCAAAAAAAAAAAAGCAAAACATTTAAAGCCAATATTTTTTCGCAGCTCCCATACTTAGTGCCTTTGCTTCCACTTCTGGGACTTTTGACTAGTGTCACTGCCCTTTCCTACTCCTTTAAGAAGCAAAACAGTATTTTTATGACACTGAAAATCACTGACTTCTGAATTACTTCAAACACATCAGCTTTCAGTCTTTTTTGGCTGAAATCTTTGTTAGTTATGCTTACACATGGCATTAATTTTTACAGCGACACAAGCTTTGATATATCATATTCTATACAGGTCTAAACATTTGAACTGATGTATGGCAAAATTTAAAAAAAACGCAGTGAGCAGAAAGTTTAATGCAGAAGACACAAAGCCATTATCAAGGTGTCAGCAGGTGCATCATGTAACTTACCAAATAGACGCTGATGGAACAGAAATTTCCCAGCTATCAGTCCCGTGAAAATGGCGAGCAACCATAGAAGCACCTTCAGAAATCTCCAGCCTCCTCCTTCAGGGTATTTATTTGTTACAAATGAGAAACAATTACCAACAACAATAACATTGGCTTCCGTCTGACTGTGTGATACTGGATCTTCAGCAAATATTAAGAAGTTAAAGAAGATCACTAAGTAAGCCACAACTAAGCGAGACCATGGGTGCTGGAAGTAGTAGCGGAAATCTTTATCCATCCTCAGGTACTTCACAACTGCTCTGCGCCTGTATGCAAAGATACAAATAGACACTGTTATAAATTTGAAGAAATCCGGGAGCTTGGGAGATCCCCGCGTGTTACAAAAACCAAATCACTGTCACTTTTTAATCAGTCACTCTTAATACGTCAGACTTGACAAGCAATGAACGCTCCAATCAGAAAGCACTGTTAGATCCGAAGAAAAACTGCAATTTCAGCCAATTCCCCCATAAACACAAGCAAGCAAACACATGTACATTACAGCACAGTATTTTTAACCTCAAGCACTCTCCGTATTAGCTTTTTAAAGGTACAGCTTTAAAGGCACAGACACGGCATGAAAATATAGTGCACAGGAACATGACAGGCTACATGAAACTCGAGTGCCTTTCCTTCCACATTCCAAAGGTATGACACAGGTTCCACAAATGCTTGCGTAGGATACTAAATTGAACCTTTCTCTTTATGGGAAAAGCATGGGGTGGGTCCAGTGAAGTCTACTGCCTCATCTCCTGGAAGTTTATGAATATAATCCCCAGCCAGTCACACCAGAAATGCATGTTTAGACGAAGGAGTAACGTAATGGAAAAGTTCCTACAATTAATCCTTACAGCCCTGACAAGTCCATGGAAATGATTCTATTGATTTCAAACAGTACCCCAATAATTAAGCATATGTTCATAAACGGAAAATAAAATAGTCTGAGCAGAGACTCTTTTGTATGAATACAAAAACTCTATTTTAGAACTTGTTTACATATGTAGGACAGCCAGTGAAAAATACAGCAGAGGATGGCTAACATTTCAGTTGTTTGTCATTTGATTTCTTCTCTTTTATTCAGAACAGACTACTTGTTTCATCCTGTTGAATCACTTTGTATTCAGAAAAGTATAAAGCCTTTATGTTGTGGAACACCACAGTTATTCAAGGGACTTAGAGTGTGGGAAGAATTAAGAAAAAAAAAAGTGGTATCACTTGTTTATCACAGACTGATCCCTGAAAAACACATTATACTTAATTGAACAGTACAGTTTTGTAAATCCCACCTGCCTTGTAGGAAAAGAAAAGAATAAAATAAAAATTAATCAATCAATCAATTACCCATTGCTTCTCAGACCATGGACTAAATATTACTTTGCAAACTTATAAATGCCTTGTCACTTAAAAGCTGTTTAAGTCTATGATCCGAATTATCACTGTAGAAGCACACAGAATCCTGTGCCCAGCAAAAGCAAACAGGAAAGCAAATGCTCCGTTGGCAGATTTGGACAGCACATGCAGCAAATAACAAAAAAAAAAAAAAAAAAAAAAGGCAGTTATTTTGCTGGCAGATTTCAAACTGACCTAAGGAACTGTCAGGCCTTTCAGAACTTTATGCATAAGGTGATTTAAATCGGGGGTCACAGCCTATGGAAACCCCAGTCTGGGGAGCCACAGTCACCCTTGGAACTGCAAGGACACCCCAAGCTACCTTATCTTCCCTATTCCCGTTAACAGAGGAAAGTTCTGCTGTTCCCCCCGTGCGGATGAGCCCCCTCACACCGAAGAGAAAACACGCGCAAGCCCCGGGCGGGAGCGGGGCCCGGGGACCCTCCGCGCTGCAGCGCTGGGGACGCCGCCCGCGCGGG
>NW_010582033.1:210317-255332 GCF_000705375.1 Tinamus guttatus
GAAAAAAGTGGTGTCTCCCCGGTGCCCCGGCAGCCGCTTTGAAGCGGCTGGGACGGCGCTGAGAGCGCCCGGAGTCGCTGCCGGCTCCTTGTAGGGAGAAGCTCTGGGAAGATCCCCTGGCCCAGAGGAGGGGATCACCCCTGCAAGCGGCGGAGGGACAAGTGTCGGGGAATCTGTTTTCCATGCTGCCGGGCTATGGAGAACGGGAAGTGCGGTTAGAGGAGGCCGCATTGCTTCGTAGTATTGTCAGACCCCTTAAATCACAGAATTAGTCAACAAGGATTATGGTGCGGGATTAGGCGGGGGGTGGATTTGTGCCGGGTTTCTGCAGGCTGCGTGTTCCGTGACTGAACAGTGTCCTTTGCCTCCGCTCTAACATTTATTGCTGAAGGTGACTTTTGTACTGCCTTTAGGAGCTCTTAACTACACTTCCAAGCCCGTCATTGTATATTTGTTGTGTTTGCTAGGCACCCATTCCCCTGCTTTTCCTCCTCCTGCCTCATTTTCTACTCTTCATCTTTCTCTCTTTTTTTTCCTTTTTTTTTTTTTTTTTTTGGTGCCTTCTTAGACCTGAGGTGCCCTTTATTCCAGGCTGGGGGGAATGTTGTGGTGGATCTCCCCCGCTCTTCTGCTTGGTGGTACTGGAAGCGGGAGCAAAGGATTGCCCTGTTGCTTACTGCAGGAGTTCAAGCTAAGCCGTTTCTCCTTCTCATCCCTGAAAATCTTCCCCTTGTCTGAGCAGAGCCACAGAGGACGCGGGTGCTTTCCTGGCGCGCAGGGCAGCGCACTAAGCGGGGACCCTATTTGCCCCTCGGCATCCACTCCCCTCTCCACAGGACTTGTTGAAGAGAGTGTCACAGTTTGTCTGTCGGGAAGTTTTACAGGCTACACATTTTTTAAACTGCTGTCAAGGGTAGTGCTGGGACAGCAGGTCGTGCCCGCTGCTGGCCGGGGCAGGGCACGTGCCACTGCGCACACGCCGTGTGCCCTTCCCAGGCAGCTAATGAAACGTTTCCGCTCCTGGAACTCTGCGGCTCTCAAGCAGCAGAGGAGAAGAAGAGAACGGGCACGTTTATCATCGGGATTGCTTTGAGAAAGAATTCAAATTAAAGTACAAGCTGCATGATGAGATAAAAGAATCGTAATTGTATGAATCTCTGCCATCAGAAAATTTAAGCAGAGTACTCTTCTGTGCTAACTCTTACAACCTTGCTAAAAAAAATACTCTAGATCTCTTGTTAGTAAGAGAGTTTCTCAAACCCTGGTGCTTTGTCTTCAGCTGTTATTTCAGGAGCTGCCACAGTTCTGGTGTTGGTACAGTAGCAACTCCTGTGTTTTTGGTCTTGTTGTAGTGTGCAGCCCTGATGCTGCTACTAGAATGAAGAGCAAAAGGTAATAGATGAGGAGAGGACAAAAAAAAAATGTCCCAGAGAATCATAAGGTCTAGAAAATGGCTTAATGTTTGGGTGCCGAATGGTATTTTGCACCCACAGAAGACAGAGTTAGAAAAGCTGGCAGTAAATGACACTGGAGGTAAGCACTAAGTAATGGGGAAATGCTACCTGAGGCAGAGCTGGGATGGGACTGGTAGCCCATGGAGGTTAATCTTGCTTAACATTCTTTTTGTCCAGATTTTGGATGTCCTGAATAGTCTGCATGCCACCTTGATATACAATTTTTAAATGTTTTGAATGTGGAGAGCAGCATAGCCGGCTGCGGCCTGGCCACCTGTTGTTTGGCCTCGATGCGGCTGCAAATAATCCTTTTTATTTGTTTCCTGCTTTGATAGCAGATGTTTGTCCTGCTGCTCCAGTGCTCCGTGCTGTCGGATTACTTAGAAGAGCGGCTTGCAATAAATGTCTTTAATGAATGCTGCACCCACCCCTGCTTAGGGTACAATTAAACGGACTTGTACTCAGAATATTCAGAAGCACAGATGAGATTAGAGTGATCTTCAGGTTCAAGCACAGGAATATTCAAGTTTAGTGAAATGTCCTGTTTGCATTGTAATGTCAATGTGCAGTTTATAAATTGAATTTTTTACCTACTTTGCAAATTCATTATAAATCTCTCCTTTTTGCTGAATTGTGCTTTGGGCATCTTATATTAAGAGCCATACAAGAAGATGATTTTATATCAGCCTTCACTGGTACTCTTCAGAACAGTGTCCTTAGGAAAGACTAGTAATTTTAATTTAAAAAAGTGCCTGTTTTACTGTGTTGCTGCATTAACGCTGAAACCTGAGACTTATTATGTGACAAGTCATCTTTAATTTTCACAATATTGAAAATTCTGTGGTATGTTAGAAACCAAGGCTGATTTATCCTTTTTTTTTTCTCTCTCTCTTTTCCCTCTCACACATTTGTAATGTCCTCACCTTTTTGCTGTATCCCACTGATTAGAACAGGAGGAACACAGGGGGAAATCACTATGCTATATGATCTTTTATTTCCCTTGGACAGGGAATAGTCGAGAAAGGTAAAATATTATTGAACATTAAAAGTCTTCCTACAGTTATTTTTATTTTCTCTCTTTTTCAGCTAGTGGAAAGCTCAAAGACACCTTTGTTGGAGCCAGAAATGGACAATACAGACTTTTAAAAATAGTCATTGAAAATGGTTAGTCCAATTTTTTTTTTCAGATCCTTTTGGGTGTTTTCTTGTTGTTTAGTAACCTATGTGTATATTTGTTTTTTAAAAATTGCAAAACTTACTGTTACTGCGGTCTTTGTATACTGAAAATAGGATTGAATTTTTGTAACATTGTAATTTTCAGTATAATGCAGGGCAGTATGCCCACTTATTTCTATTGGGAATGCTGCTTAGAAGTTACAGTTGAACTGTATAAAATACAGCATCGCTTGGTCCATCTTCAAAGCACATCAGATGTTGACCTCACTTTTTGGTTGTTCAGTCATTTATAGTACGCTGAAGTAGCTGTTGGGAACATGTATGTGTGTTCATACATACGCACATGTCAATTTATCCTCAGATAAATATCCTGTTATCATCTTTGAATATGCTTGTGTTAGAAAATCCTGCACTGTTTTTATATTGCTTTTCTGAAGGAATCTGCAATAATAGTGTTAGAAGCTGTATTTGTTTCAGCAAATTTGGTTCATTTGTTTCATTGTGGTAATGTTTCATCAGCACAGATTAGCAAATGCTGACATAGCTCTGAATTTGATTTCATTAGGCAAGATAAAAAACTGTGCTTTTGAATATGCACTACTTTTTTCAATACAGGATGAAGGCTAAAATGTAAAGTGTCTTCCATTTATATCAAATGTTTTTCTTTCTCTTATGTATCTATATTTTATCTGTAAGTAGAAGCAGAATCCCATCTCAATATATCTTTCCAAAGTTCAAAAAGAAAACTGTAGCCCTCAGAAATGGTAGAAGAGAGGCAATTGCCTCATTTGTATGCAGCAACTCTTTTATTTTTCAATAGATAAATTAGCAGGACTCAGTTTAGTATTACTAATAGAGCAGGTTTGCTGCTGGGCAGTGAAATTCCTCTAATTGCATTTTTCTGTCTAAATCCAAGTGAGTTCAAAGCCATCTGGAGTTTAAGAATTGGCAAGTACATTCTGAATACTCATAAGGCTCCTATGTCTGCTATTTCAGCTACTTTGAATCTGCTGCAGCGAGGTGCCAAACATTCTCTGAGCTGCTTATGTTCAGTGTCTTGGAAAATTAATGTGGAAGAGTGGCTTGTTTTGAAAGATTCGCTGTATAAGGGCATCTGTACTGTTTTGCACTCTGGTCTGAAATGCTAGAGCTTAGCTCCTGCTCTTGCAAAAAAATGTAGTCTATTTTATAGACTAAATATTATCATGGTCCCTAACCCACTGGAATCTAATTTAAACCAAGTGTTTCTCTTTTGGGCATGGGGGCTAGTATTTAATGTTTGATAAATGCTTTGGTTGATAGGTTGATAAATATTTTGAAAAAATACTATGGTAATATTTTCTTCTGGAAGCTAAGATATGGTACATAAGTAAGGAAGGGAAATCTTGTTTCAACTTGCACATGATTAAATCTAATTGTAAGTATTCTGTGTAGAATTAAGCCAATTATATGTAATAAATCACTTCAGTCATTTAAAGAATCTGTATTTTTGAAGCTGTATTGAAAAGGGTTTTATCTACTTAAATAGTCAAGTTAAAGTGATTAGTGCAAGCATATTCATTCCAAATTCTTTTCACTATGTATGTAAGGAGTCAGGATTACTGACTCCTTACAATAAATGCAAACACTAATATGTTGTAGCAAGAGTAGCAATAATTCTAAAGATCAAAAGCTTCCTCTCATCTTGCTTCTACCTAAATACTCTGATATAAAAATAAACTAATTGTCACAGTATAGTTTTTCTTCCTCTTCTGTGTGCGTTGTGCTAAAACACTAACATCAGTCTCTTATCCCTGCAGATCAAAGAACTTGATGACAACCAGCACATTGCTTCTCTCTTTTTATTTGGGTCAGGCTTTTGCACGAGTTTTTCTTTGATTTTGACAATTCTTGACTTCCATTCTTGCAGATATAATTATGGAAAACAAGTGACTTAAAATTAGTCTTGTTACTAGTCCAGTGTTTAAAGGCCCAGTTATTGTAATGAGTGTTTATTGAATTTTCTAATTTTAATAACCAGTGTTGACTATTTTGTTGTTAATGCCTAACTTTGCTTATTGTCTATAGAACAGCTTGTTGTGGGATCCTCTAGGCAGCCTGCTGGATCATGGGAGAAGGATTACGACACCTTCGTTCTTCCTCTTCTGGAAGACAAGCAACCTTGCTATGTTCTGTACAGGCTGGACTCGCAGAATGCTCAAGGGTATGAGTGGATCTTCATCGCGTGGTCACCCGATCACTCCCCTGTGAGTATCCGTCATCGGAAACTTCACAGCAGTGGTGATTTTTCAGCAGTGTCTTTGGCTTTACATCCTAGGAGAGAACAATTTGGGGAATGTTGATGGAGCGCTCCCACTCCCTTCCCTCCAAGGAAACTGGGGAAACCCCTCATCTCTCCTTTTGCTGGTTAAGGAGCAGAGTGAGTGGCTCTAGGTGAAGTCCAGCTGATTCAGTTAGATTTTAGCTTGATTAAAGGAGACAAAACACATTTGTACTCTCATTTTCTACTTTTCCGTTTGTGTTGTTTCATGAAAATCCATGGCAAGATATAGGACAGAAATCTGAATTGGCGTTATCGTAGAGGGAAGGATTCTATCATGAGCTCAAGCTGTTTATTCTGTGTGGCTTTCAGGCTGGCCAGTGGCACTTGTGCGTCTGTGACCGACCACAACATGAGCTGCTGCTTCCACAGCAGCTCGTTAGCGAGCAGAGAGAGTTGCAGAACAGAGGTTAGAGTTCCTAGGAGAACTGGAATACTGTGTTTGGGAAGACAGGAAGTAAAGTTATTCTCAGGTTCCTACAACTTTCACTAACTTTTTGGAAATATTAAGAGACCAAAGGGTGGACACATAATTAAAGCTGCTATTTTGAATTACTTGGTTGATATTGCATGGTAAAATGTCTCCTTGTATCCTTAAGAATAGAACAGCATATGTTTTTATCTTGCTCCAAAACTCATTCTGTGGAATTTATATTAAGAAGTACAAATCTAAATCACACTTTCAGCTATAAAATATGGAAAAAAGTTTTTTAATAGACTTAACATACAAAAATGCCAGTTTTTGTGTATACATAAAAAAACAGGTTAAGATTGTCTTGTGACATCCTAGGTTCGTCAAAAAATGTTGTATGCGGCAACCCGGGCAACACTTAAGAAAGAATTTGGAGGTGGTCATATTAAGGATGAAGTATTTGGAACAGTTCAGGTATGTTTTCCTGTTTCCCTTTCTAAAGTCAGCATGCTGTTTTGAGAAATAGTAGAGTTGGTGGTTTTGCAAGTATGAATTTGTGGTGTTTCTGCTCTGTTTTCATGAAAGTGAGGAGCGAAGATCAAAAGGTGTGTGTTTTATTCAAGTGTCTAAATGTAATTATTCTTGCTTGAAAAAATATTTCAGGCTAAGAACTCCTTGCTTCCAATATCCGTGAAAAGTAAATAATCTCAGAATGATAGGAGAATCTTTCAAGCTCGCTACACATATGCCAATCTTCAAAAAAAAAAAAAAAAAAAAAACACCTTTACACTAAAACTTTCAGGCCAAAGGCCTTTCTGATGTATGGTTCCAAATCAGGAGTTAGGATGGCATGGCTATCTGTAGTCATTAATATCTGAAAAAGAAGGATACTGGTGAAAAACCTTGCAAAGAAACAGAATTGTTGTGTTGAACACGTTAGCATAAGATGCAAATCCAAAAAGAAATGAGATTAATCATTTCCCTGCTGTTTAAGTAACCTGTTTGTTATAGTCAGCATTACCATGGAGTGGAGGCTGCGTTATCCTAACAAACACACTAATAAGCCTCTCCCGGAGAGGCTGTGGTCTAAAGAAACAGATAACCCAGTTACTAAGAGGGTTTACTGGTAAAGGTCGTGTTGCTTCTTGTTGCCTTTCTTTCACATAATCTCTTAGCACCGCACGCAGTGAAGCATTAGCAGCAGAGTCTATGTAATACATAGAATTTCCTTCTAGCCCTGGAACTCGGAGCGCAAGGCTGAGTGTCCAAGGAGCACTGCAGTGATTTGCTGTTGGTATTTCAGAACGTGTTTGGGGCGCTTCGGGGATGAAGTCAATATAACGCCACTTTGCCAAGTTCATAGTGCTAGAGCTTATTATATCTATAAATAGATATAGTTGCATTTAATGTCTTTATAAAGTTAATAATTGCCTCTAATGTTCACCTCAGTGAACATCACAGCTTCTTCAAAGAGTGACAAATCTTGATCCTCAGTATCCAGTGGTCTACTCATGTGCTTTTTTTGCCCTTATCTTCTGCTAGATGGTTTCAGTACAACCGGTTCTGGTATTGTGATGGAACCAGGCTGTGGTCCCATGTGTTGCTTCACGTGTATTAACCTTCTGTTACCTCTGAGCTCTGGAAGCAAGACATACTGGAACACTGGCCCTGGAAATGGTCTGCCTCCTCCAGAAAGAGAAAAGCTAAAAAGGAGCTTTTGATTGCTCTCAGATCTGGAGTATAAAACCACATTTGCCTGATGGTATAAGTCCTGCCCTTTACGAGCAGCACCTTAACTATAAAGCAGAGCAGCATTTACCTCTGGTATCGAAATCTTTGCAGAGAGCCAGAGCTGGCCCTGAACATTAATTCCCCAGAGTGGCTATCAGAATCCATCATGTCTGGGAATCTTCATCCCAAGCTATTTGCCATGTCCCATGCACGTGTTTAGTACAAGTCTGTAGGCAGTATTCCTAGTTGCATTTTCTAGGTAGAAAACTACCAGTCAGCTACTCGTTTACTCTCTGGACATGCAGATTTTATAAGAAGATTTTTTAAATAAGAAATGTGACACTTTGATGTTTTGTTCAAGCAGACTGAGTAACTTCATTTATGCTTCAGTCTACATGAAGTCTGATTTTTAAAATAGCAAGGTAATTAGGGGCTGGTATGGATATGCTGCCTGCTGCTTGGTAAGAAGGGCATCGGAGCAGCCCAGTGGACCCTCTTGTTCAGGAAGCCAAACTGAATTTGCAAATGCTCCTATGCTTGTAATCTGCCAAATAAAATGAATATAATACAATGAATAATATAAACAGTATACATAAATACTTTTCTATTCTGCATAGAGTATCTTTGGAGAAAGCTTTTATTACTATAAAATAATTGATACTTACACTATGCTTTCAGGATGATGTTTCACTGCATGGCTATAAAAAATACTTGATATCACAGTCTTCCCCTGCACCTCTGACTGCAGCAGAAGAGGAGCTTCGACAAATTAGGATTAATGAGGTACCTACATGGCCTTAGAGCATGGGTGGAGGGGGAACTGCCTGCGGAGTTCTTTAATGTTACAGAAAGAAGCCTTCCTAGAGTGGAAAAAAAAAAACAGATCAGAAAATGGAATGTTTCTGAAAGTTTTGAGTAGATGAGAATGTATTTTTTTCTTTCTATGAGCTGAGATTCCAAGATGATGATAACTGGAGTGCTGAATTTGCAAGGCCAAGTTTGTGAGTTGGAGGCCTAGCAGCTGAAGAGCTGAGTTGTTGCAACTTTGTCCTTACACATGCTTAATATCACTGGTTGGGCTTCTTTGCCCAGAAAATTTTCCCATTTTAGCAAAAAAATAGGGAAAATGCAAAATAGCAAATATGTCAGTGAATAATCCTAAAGAGTATCTCAGCAGCCTTACCCTTGTATGTGAATTCCGTAGCTTCCAGGACTAGTTCACTGTCTTCATGACCGAGAGAAGTTGAATAGAGTTCCAGTTAAAATGCCTCTTTTTTTTTTTTCTCACTAAAACAAATGCTAGCCTTTTAAAGGACTAATTGCTTTGTCACAAACCCTTAATGGAAACATCTCTAATAAACACCTTTAACCAAATAACTTGGTGATTGTTGGTTACCCAGTGGCTGAAATGTTTCATTATTGCTTATGAAAGAGGATTCTTTTCTCCTGATGTTTCTTCCCTTGATCATTCTGTTCATGCATGTATTAAATAGCTCTTATGTTGAGCCTAATAGTTCTTTAGGCCTATATTACAGCACTGTTTATGTGTTTGAGAGATGATTTATTTTTGCAGCTGGATGCCAGGAAACCATCCCGTTAAATGCAGCTCTTTGTCTTTTCTGTGGTGATTTTCACTTTCTAACATGCTTATGCTGCATTTCTGTTGTGTTTTTTTTTTTTTTCCTTGACATTTATTTTTGGCCTTAGTGCCTTTTGATATTTTCCTTCCATTCAGTAACTCAATGTAGAAATGCATTCATGTTTACCATATAAAATTTGATCGTCATATCAATGTACTACATTGTACTTGAACAGTTAAAAAACTTTAAAAAATGAAGAAATTAAAATTTTTGTACTATTAATGATCACTTCTAGTATTCATATTTTGTGCAGTGCATGGATTGTGTTTAATAGCTGATTCAGGTCGGCCAAAACTCTGTGTTATTATGAAACTTTGGCAGCACTAGCTGTGCTTTTCTGTGAGAGAGAAGCTGTAGATTGCTGTAGATTTTGGCTTTGTGTGAAGCATCTCACAATGTGGTAACTTACTTAAGCTCTTCATTTTTTTCCAGCACTGTGAAAGCTATAGTTAGACTCATCAAAATCATATTTCATTAACTTTCCTTTCGTAGTTTCAGAAAGCTAGAAAGATTTCTAACAAAAAATGTATTTTGAATTCAAGTTTTCCATATGCATATTCTTCCACAATTATCCTGAGAAATATTTTAGTGGGTCAGATAAAAGGCTTGCTGGTCCAGTGTCAGGGCCGTGGGCAGCAGCAGGGATCTAGGAAGGGTGCAAGAGCAGGGCAAGAAAACCGTGATAATCCCCTTGGCAGGCCAGGACCCTCCTGAGCAAGAGGTGGTGTCTTGGTTTCTCACGATGACTTTTTCATCTGTGACCGTCTTGCCATTCTTCTAACTCCACACAAAGTTTGTGCACAGATCCGATGTCAGAGTGTTCCACAGCTATGCACTGAACTGCTGCTGTCCTGTAGCTACTGCAATACCCTGCACATGTAGGACATGAGAGACATGAGAGGACAGAAAAAAGTCATTCCTCTCTTTTTTTTTTCTTTTTTTTTCTTTTTTTTTCCTATTATATCCATGAGATCTCTCTTGTATTCCTTCTCAGTTATCTCTTCCAGGCTGAAGAGTCCTAATCTACTTAGTTGCTCTTCTTAAAGAAGGTACTCCATACTTTGATCCTTTTGCCTTTCTCTGTGTTTTTTCCAGTTTACTATTTAATTTCTGAGTTGGAGGGATGGGGAAGCCTGAACTGCATGTGCAATTTGAAATGTGGGCATGTTACTGATATCTGCAGCGGGTAACGATGTGTCCTGTTCTTGTTCTCTGCTCTTCTAACGGTCTATAGTGTTTCATTTGGGTGTTTTGTTGGACGGTACTTTTGGTTAATGTTTTGGGATTTTGGTCTTAACCAATGCTGGCAACCGGGCTGCATTTTCATTGAACTCTTTGCTGTGACATCCCCCCGCCTGGTCTTGCTCATAAACAGCAGTAGCCAGGCTCAGCGTCCCACACCGTGTAAGCAGAATAGGGCCTGGTTTGCTCCTGCGTACGTTGCTGTGCATTTATGTGTGTTGAATTTCCCCTGCCGTTTCATTATCCACTCAGCAGTCCCCACACAAATCTCGATGTGGGTTCTTAAATTTTTAAGTGCCTTAAATGTTTCATTTTGCTTTAATGGTCTGAAATAATTTATAGTATGGACTATTAAATCTTCAAAATATCTCTAAACTTGGAGCGCGCTGTTCCTCTCTTCCCCTGCCTCTCCCCAGACTTCACAGCTGGCTTTTATGTTTTTTTTTTCTACTTTTATGGTTAATATTTGTTATTTTTTAATTTTATGGCACTTATTATTTTTAATTAACCAGGCTTTTATGCAGATATATTAGGAGTACTTTTTGTAAATATTTGTATTTAATCTTTTTACTTTAATATCGAGAGCAATAAATTTATTAAGTGCTTCTCGGGAAAGCTGTTCTTTTTAAAAGATGCAGTATAAGCTACTATTTCTTCAAGTATCTTTGATTTTTTTCCTATTTCTATGCTTCATAAATAGACAATTTTAATTTAAACTGAAAATCTTCCAGCTGATAGGCCAAAGACTAATCCTTTCAATTTTTCCTATTTTTCCTCCTGACTAATTAACATTTTGCTGCTTCATCTCTGATTTAATGTACTTGGGAATTTGAAAAAGGAAATCAGTATACTCCAAAGGTTCTAAGTAGCCAATAAAATCACTGGTCAGAATCTGGAAAACTGGAAACCAGAGCATGAACACTGATACTTTTTTTTTTTTTTCTTTTGAAAAGTGTCCTTGACATAACTGTCCTTTTCTCTTGAATGGTTTATGTGATTAACATAACTAGACTATGAGCAATTGTGTGACTTGTGCTTAGCTTGGATTTCTCTTTTATGTCAAAAGTTCAAAAAAAGCCTCTGTTTTTGATTTGCCTCCTGTTTGGGATAGGGCTTGTGGGTGAGGCTCTGAAGCCAGAGGGAGGGAAGTTGCTTTTGTTTTCCTCTAAGCTGGGTGGGTTTGTTTAATTTCTCTTCCTACCTTTCAAAATCTTTAATTACTAAAAATGACATATATTTTGATCTAAAATTTTCCAAGATACAAGCAAAGCTTGTAAGCAGCATTGTCAGTTAATAAATACAACGTAGCATATGAAAACCAAACTATTTCCTCCTGGCTTACCCTATCTTTATGCTAGCATTAATGTTGCAGCTTCACTGACGCTTCAGGCAGTTTCCTCTCATAAATCTGTTGCCTCTGCAAAGCTGGCAGAGATATGAAAGTGTTCTCAGGTAAGCAGGCAAGCAGGACTGTACACGGATGCAGATACTGGGGTCATGTTTGAGGGCAGCCTGTTATCAGCGCTGTTGCCGTCTCCATGTGCGGCCGGGGGCATCACGGTGCCTGTGATTTGTATGACGCCTGTTCAAACCTCAGTTGCCTTGTGCTGATTGCAGGTGCAGACAGATGTTGGCATAGATACTAAGCATCAAACTCTGCAAGGAGTGGCATTCCCCATTGCTAAAGACGCTATTCAGGCTCTGGAAAAATTGAAAAATAAGCAACTCAATTATGTGCAATTGGCAAGTATAAAGTACTTTTGTTTTACTGTTTTAATGGGATGGAACAGATTGCATGCATATTAAATAACATGCATATATGTCATATATTGATATGCTGAACTGAATTCATTTTATTTTTTTTCCTATCATGTTCTGTGGTTTGCTTTCTGTATATTAACTATATTTGGGTTTGTTTTGTTAACAACAGCAAATCGATATGAAAAACGAAACTATTATTTTGGCCAACACACTTCCTACCGAACTTAAGGACCTGCCAAAAAGAATTCCAAAGGATTCTGCGCGGTACCACTTTTTCCTCTATAAGCATGCCCATGAAGGGGACTATTTGGAATCCATAGGTAAGAGGAATATTTCCCTATGTGAAATTTCATTGACTTGTTTGCAGCAGTTTAGTCATCTTGATGCAGAGTTAGCTGTTTAGCTTCAGGAATCTGATCTTTAAGTGTGACAATACATTTCAGTGTCATTGGGTTGTGAAATTGAGACTTCCGAAGAGTCCGTACGTTTAGAAAGTGCCGAGATACTCTTTTTGATAAGGAACATCTTTTAAACATCCAGAAATCAGTGCTCATGTGAAAAGATGCTGGCCATTCGCTGACCCCATATCTGAAATTACACATTCAGAATGATGTTAAATCTTCCCTTTCAGCCTGCCTAGTGGATTTCTGCTGTAAATGATGTGATGATAAAGGTTCTTCTATGTGATGTGTCTTGTTCTGACTTTTTTTCCCTGCAGTTTTCATCTACTCTATGCCTGGATATACCTGCAGTATACGCGAGCGGATGCTGTACTCTAGTTGCAAAAGTCCCCTGTTAGAAATTGTAGAGAGACAGCTGTGGATGCAGATAATTAGAAAAGTAAGTTTGCTGGTATTTCTCTATCCTTCTGTCCCTTTCTTGATACCCAGCCATAGCTATCTGTGCCACCACTTTGTGTAAAGGAGAGAAAATGTTGATTAATTGCCGAATTGTGTATAAATGCCTGTCCTCAACAGGAAATATTTGTTGATAAAACTTGTATATTTAAACTTAAGGCATTATAGTTTTTTTGTGGTTTATCATTTCTACCTTTTCATAGATTTAGCGAATATATCCTTTAGCCTCAAGGGAGTGTTTGACAGTATTTTGAAGGAGTACTCTCAAGTAACAGTATGACAGGCCTTTTAGTAAGAAATGATGTGGACCACAACATACTGTTGTTTCTGAACCCTGAATTTAGGAACAAAGTTACTTGAGGATTTTCAAAATAATGAATTTCAGGCTGCAGTTCTCAAATATTAATTGCTATCTTATCAGTCCTTGGCAAGGGCAGATTCGGATTTGTACGCAAGCTCATCTTTTCTTGCTAAAGATTTTGCTGCTGTGCGTGAAGAATAAGTGTCTTATCACTGCTAGCAAACCGACCATAGTAATAGCCTATTCATGCAAGATATGACCTTTGGTTATGTTCTTAATACTTGTGCTCTACATTTAGGAGAACTTTCGGATTTGGTTTCCAAGGGGATTTCATCTGCCTAAAGTTGTAGAATTAACATTAGCCATTTTTATGCCTAATTATTTCTTAGAAAGTTTCTTTTTACAGTCAAGCCTGAGGGTCACATGACCCCGAGATACCGGGTAGACCCTTTGCTGCAGCCGCTGCTGTGGCGGCCGTGGAGCGGCTGGTCGCTGCGGTGGGCAGGCCATGAAGCAGGACGGGGCAGGGCTCCTCTCAGGGCTACCTTCCCCAGTTAAAATCTGTGGGGTTTGGCTTGAGAACAGTGTCTTCTTTCCACTCAGGTTTATATTTTTACACTTAAAAGATAACAACAACAAGTCTTTACACATCAAATTGACTTTAGCATTTTCCCTGGCTTGAATAAATGCTCTTTGAAACTTGAGCTGCAGTAGTCCACTAATCACATAAGCTGTTTCCGCGCCTCCCCTCCAACCTCAGGAGACAACAGTATGTTATAAATGTTGCTTTTACAAGTTTAAATTTTAAAACACATTTTTTAATTGTTAGGATGTGATTTTAAGATGTTAATTGTTAGAATTGTTAGGATGTGATTTTAGCAGGTGAATTTTTAATTGTTAGGATGTGATTCTTACATTGGGACAATTTAAAGTTTTTCCTTCGGAGGACAGAATAAGAGATCTGGAAGGCCACATCGTGCTTTCTTGCACATGCCAAGGAAAGAGTAGTTAAGGCCTTGTTTCCACATGGAATTCTTATTCCCAGTGTTGGCACCCACATGTACACTGTGCTAGAGCTGGAGGGTGGGGAGGTTTCTTGGTGTATTTACTGTGTAGTCGTGCTGCTGCTTCAGGAAGAACCAGTGAAATCAAATCACACTTATCAATGCTGGTTAAGAGGAATTTCAGGAAAATCTGTCCAGGATTGCTGAGATTAGGCACAAGTAAGTGGGGGAACACTTCATGCTAGAGACTGAACTTTCTTGCACGTGCTGTTTTTTTGGCAGATTGAAATAGATAATGGTGATGAGTTAACTGCTGACTTCCTTTATGAAGAGGTTCACCCAAAACAACATGCACACAAACAAAGTTTTGCTAAACCGAAAGGTCCCGCAGGGAAAAGAGGAATTCGAAGACTGATCAGAGGCCCTGCAGAGACTGAAACACCTACTGATTAAAAGCTGTTATTTGCACTATCAATAAGATACTACAGTGAGAAACAAAATTGTGTTTTTTGCTAATGAACTGAAATTATTCTATAGATTCTAGAAGAAAAAGCTATTTTTACTCTTCCCTCTCCTGATGACAGCACTATGTAGATTTTCTATTTACCATGTTTGATGACGTATGGAAGAGCTGGATATTTCAGTACTAGAGAGGAAAACTAAATCCATATTACTTTGTTTTAAATTAGAATCCATTATTTAATAGCTATAGATGTGATCAGAACCCTCACGGGCAGAAATCTCTCACAGCCTTGTGTTCTGTGGGTGGTTTCGTTGCTTGCCTAGGGAGCAGAGCTGTGTTCATCAGAGCCTTGCCGAGGCCCCCGAGGCTTCCGTGGGGAGGCCGGCAGCGCTTCATTTTTCCCTTGTAGCTCTCATGGGTGACACTACAGTAGAAGACTTTCTGCTCTTTTTGACATAATGAATTATTGCGTTTGGTTTTCTTAATAGAAAAGTTCATTTAAAAATCTATTATTTTTAAAAAAATACAGAAGGTCAGAAATGGGTGACCTTTCTTTCCTTGCCAAAACTAACTAAATAAATAAAGGCATGGTCATTCCAAATGAAACGATTTTGTAGAATTGTCTTTTACAGGAATCTGACATAAACCACTACAGCTTTTCCAGACTGTAAAACTACTCCTAAACCTTATATGTTAAGTACCAAACTATCAAGTAAAATGTAATTCTAAGTGCATGAGTCAGTATACTTGATAGATTATGGTGCTGCTTCCAAAGCAATATGCTTAAATGTTTCTGTAAAAGCTGATTTCCTGGGCACTTGGGTCTAAAACTAAGTTCAGTTAAAAGAAAAAAAAAAAAACTTGCTTCATAATGCGGAGTTATTCTTGTTTTCAGATTCTTTTCTATTGCATTTACAGGATCTAATGCAACTTAATACAGTCAAGATGATCTGAAAATGATTTTCTGAATGTCTGAACTTTAATAGTAACTTAAATCTGTATCAAAAATCTAACTAGGTCTTGAAAAAGAGCTGGCAGGACCTGGCCAGTGTTTTGTCTTTTTGTTTTGATTTTTTTTTCTTCCTCCTCACTGCAGACTAAAATCAGAAGAGTATAATTTTGATAAAACAGTTTAATCTGTTTAATAGGAGTAAGAAAATAGATGCGTTTTACAAGTAGACTAAAGAAGAATTAGATGAAAATCTAATTTAGATGAAAATCACATAGTGAAGGAGGTGAAATATTTAAAATTATGCAAATTTAAAATGAGGCAAATATCTAGTGGCTAAAGTATATTCCCCAGAGGGAACTTGTTTTTTGGTGTTTTGCATGTGGGTTCTGTGCTTTTTGATTTCTAGAGCCATATGAGTTGCAAGCCTTGGTTTACTGCATAATATTATTATAAATTGTGGTTGTTTGCATTATGTAGCTGCATCACATCATTGTTCTTTCCTGATGGAAGATGTATTTTAACCTGCTGCTTAGGGAAATAATACCTTGACACTACAAGTACATGACAAAATGCTAATGTGTTATCAACCCTTTTGAGATTGCACTGTGTAATGTGAAGACTGTAGGAGTTGTTGGTTTCACTGTGTTTTTTGTTCTTCATCTGCAGTAGAAGTTTTACACCTCGCCTCTTTTCTGTTTACTCTTCCACACGACATCAGGCCCGTTCAGCAGCTCCTTACCCTTGGCGAATCTCCCTGTTCTTAGTGGTACCGTATTCACGGAACCACAGAGCGATGGAGGTTGGAAGGGACCCTTGGAGAGCATCCAGTCCAGGCCCCTGCTCCCGCGGGGCCACACTCCCTTCCTGCCTTTTGCCTTTGGGATTTTTTCTTTCCACCTATGAGCGGTCAGGCAGGTGTCACTACCTTTTAAACATAGCTCACTACTCGCTCCAGATAAGGGTATTTTTAGTTTAAGTCAGAATCATTGTGGCACACCTATTTTTTTGATTTATTAAGGTTAATAAAGGTTATTAAGGTTATGATAAGATTAATGGCCGACCGTAGCAGTTCAAAATCACTGCTAGGGAGCTTGTTTGAATTCAGTATTCCTGCCCCTGTGCGCGCCTGCCCCGGCTGGCACACACAAATGCTTCTGCGTTTTTTTTTATAATCATTAGACTGAGTAAAGAAGTTCAGGGTTTTAATACTAAATGTCCTAAAAAATGAACAGCTTGGCCTGCTGTGGATACGTGCTTTTGTATTGGTTTTTTGTTTTTTTGTTTTTGGTTTTTTTTTTCCATTTTCTTTTGCTAAACCCTGTTCAAAGCTCATTTGAGCATAAACTCCCCAGAGTTTCTGTTGAGTTGAGCCCAAACCAGGTATTTTAAGGGGCCTTATTTTCAGATATTTTGCAGGGTCAGTTCACACCCCTGAGCAGTGTCCTGAGCACATTTCCTCCTCCTCTCCCCTAAAACAACCACTGCTGCACCAGCCTCATCTCTTACATGAGCTGGTGCCTCACTGTGCTGCTCCCCACAAAGCAGTAAGAAGCATCTGATCTTCTTGCAAGATCCCTCATGTTTACAGCTACTTCGCTGCCTCACCTTCCACTACACCTGTTCACTGTTCGTGAATGTTCAGAGCCAGCACAAAATAAGGGCATTAAAAGTTATTTGAACTGCTTCTGGTCAGTTAATGGCTGAAAGTGGCCGGCCTGAGTTGTTGGTGTCTCCATAAAGCGCAACAGCAACGGGGCCGCTTGCAGCTACCCCGAGCACTGGGGGAGTTATTAGTGAAAGCGACAAGCAATAAGGTAATTATTTTTGAAATGCTGAGAATACAAAGCACTAAAGTAGGGAAAATTGAATCTTTTAATACAAGAAAAACCCCAAGTGGAGGCTTTGTAAAACCAACTAAGGTAAAAATTGCTCTATTTCTTGGATGAACCCATTGCTGAAGGAAGCCTTTGATTATGGTATCTTATGTATTGAATGTAAGCCACCTTCCGTTACTAAAATGAAATAAAAGGTTACTTCATTATCTATTTTGTAATTTACTTTATAAATAAAGAGTGAAGCTTTCATGTGGCGTTGTGGATTTTGTTAGGCACAGCCTACAGGGATGCACATTCTGTATCGCTGCATGGGAGCGAGTGACAGCTCCTGCAGCATCACAAAGCAGTGTTGAGAAAGAGATGGTAGGGCAAGAAGAGAGGCCAAGGAACAAAATTCCTCAGTTTTAATGCTGGAAAAAATCAACTTGCACCCTCTGAGAAGCAGCTGCTTTTTCCACTGAGGGCTCTCTACCAGAATCCACGTGTGGGTGTTGCTTTTCCTCTCCCCTTTCAAACTGCTTCAACAAGGAGCTTCTGTCCTCGTGGTGCTGGGTAGGCACTGAAGGTGATTAGAACTACTCGCTTTTTATCTGCTGGGGTATTTAGTCAGTGTGAGTTAATGTAATCGAACCTTTCTAAGGATGATGCTTTGGTAACGTTGCAGTCTTTCTCATCTTTTCCCAATGAAAATAACTTGGAGTAGTTCAGCCTCTTCTTTAGCTGTCCTGCTACCACCACCCCTGCCCCTATGGGAACTGTGCATGAAAGGGCAATTGTGAAGTTGAGAGAGAGAAGTTGCTATGTTGAACTCTGATTTAATGGGGTAATTTTAATGCAAAAGGCCATGCAGAAAGCAAGCTGCGTCCCTAGGCGAGGGTGAGCGAGGCAGGAAGTGGGATGCATCCTCATGCCTATGTGTGAACAGAACTACCGTTGATCTCTCTGCGTTCGGTGAATGGAGTATTAAATAAAACTCAGCTGGCCAGCTCAAGAATAAAGATGAGGCAACTCTTCACATTTATAGCAAGAATATGAATCCTATGACTAATTCATGTGTGGGGGCTCAAAAAGCCAGTGGGCAGATTGATGGAAGAGAAGTCACTAGAGGTTTAACACATAGGAAGACCTCCCATCTCTCCCAAAAAGCCGAGAGCTGCACGCTGCAGCAAGCCCCTCGCTTGCACAGAGCAGCCCTGGGCACTGGCTCCGTCTGCCCTTTCGTCAGCAGCTGCTTCTGGCTGCTGTCCCAGGCACGAGGACAACGCAGCGCCCAGCTCTGCAGCCAGGCCAGGCTCCTACCTGCCGCCGGCACCAGCCCTGGAGCTGCTGCCCTTGGCAAGAGGCTTTCCTAGGAGAGAGGGACTGGGAGCAGATCTTAATTCACTACGAAGGGGCTTTTTTGTTTGTTTTATCTTTATGATTTCATCCTGCTGCTACTTTCTAGATTCTCAGCTGAAGTGGCAGTACCTCTCTCGCTGTTTTTTATTCACATTTAAAATGCTGTAAGTTATGGCTTTCTGGATCTTCAACATGCAAAATGTCAGGACCCTTCCCCTAGGAGACGTTTCCTCCCTCCTCCTCTTCCAGGACTGTCTACACCGACCCTAGCAGGCCTTAAACTCTACCCCTGAGAGCAGCTCTAGCCCAGCTCTCCACCTTTTCTCTAAGCTCCAGTTTTGTAGAACTGGATTACCCCTTTACACACAAGGAACATGAAGGACTAAGGAAGTTAGTGACTGGTGTCCTGAAAATCTTGACTGCATAATTACTGCCAAGAGGCGCAATACCCTGGCTCCTGCAGGTACAAGCTGCATTCTAGGATGGCTTAATGTTTCTGCAGGGAATAAATGAAGCCCGAGTCAGCAACTCTGGGCCCCAGGCAGCAGCTCTAGGTTCTGGGTTTACCCGTTGAAGGTCTCAGAAACAATTTTCAGCCTCCCTCCCCCCGCCAAGGTCTCCTTCTTGCAACCTGTGCTTTTTGAAAAAGGAATGTTCTAAGGTACTTGGCTAGGTACATTTCACAATTTCATTCCTTGTGAGACTGAAAGCAAGAGAGATTTTTCAAAAATCTCAAACTGTTTACAAAATTCATTTAGCTAAACACATCTTTACTCCTTAAAGACAAGACAGCTTTACTAAAATATTATTTTATTAGAAGTAAACATTAGCACCAATGACACCAGGCTTTTTCTTTGCAAGTGAACTTGTGTTCTATAAAACTAAAGTTGTATAGGCAGATACTTTTTAGGTTATTCCATCATTTTAAAAGGCAATCCATAATGAGTTAATAGGCAAGGGGAGTTCAGCTGATGAAAATACAAATCTTTTACAAAAATGTATACATCTGTGAATGCAGTCAGATCAAATCTCACTTCTCATTTTCCTTTGTTCTTTGATATCATGGGTTTCAAATAAGGCCATATTCCTACCCCTAAGTTGTCAAGAAAACAACATACATGAGATACAAGAGATTTACATGAAAGTAAAATCTGTATTTACAAAAGTAGCAGTCTCATACCTAGGTTAGTACAAGAAAATTGGAATCTTATTCACCTCACTTTCTTTTTTAGTCTGCTTTCATCTAGGTTCTCTTTCAGAAAGCTTCCCATGCTGCTACAGAAATAAATATATTTAAGATAAGCACTTAACTATTTGATTAAGGAGAATGTGGAATTGGTTCAAACAATATTATACAGTGTTATACTGGCCCCTAGAACATAACACACCCTCTGTATTTATAATATACTATATGAAATCTAGTGAAGCATAAGAACGTTAAAAGTAATTAAGAGTCTTTTTCCTGAACAAGAGTTTATGAACCAACATTGAATGGTTTGTCATCATACAGCATACATGAGAAGAAAACTGTATCTAGTTTTGTATTTGCATTGCAACATAATTACTTTGCTTGTAAAACACCTAAACAAAATAGCAATCTAAAATATGTTTTGCAGCATTTATCTGAAAAAAAAACAAAGACATTAAAAAAGTCTGAATCCAGACAGTTGCCACATTCACAAATACTGTCCATTTACATAAATTTGGATTTGCACATTAAAATTTTAAACAAGTTTGGTTTAAATGGGTACCTCTACTGTATCCTCACGGAACGGGAGCTTGCATTTATATCAATTAAAGGTTTTTTTCTTCAATAAAATGGGCTAGCCTATCTGCACAAGAAAGTGATTTGAAGAAAAACAACTGAGCCTCCCACTGTCATCTTCTTTGCAGAAGACACACTTGGTACTTGAAGATCTAGAGACAAAGAGATTCTACCACAGAAATGCTTCTGAAAAGCCATGGAGAAGACATATCAGGAATGCAACTGGGTAACCCAAAAAAGGCTCCCCATTTTCTCATACTAAGGAGCTGCTGGCTAAGGATACACGAAAGGCCTGACGCCCAACGGGCACAGGCCAAGAGCACACAGGACATGCAGGACAAGCCGACGCCGTCACTCTAAATACCAAGGAAAGTCTGTATCTGCTCCTGCTCTCCTCTCCATCTAGGAAACGCGGCATCAGAAGAGACACTTCAAGTTGCTATCTCCTGCAGGTGCTGCTGGACCTGCCATAGAACAGATGACAATACAAGTAACTGATACTGTCACCAAAAGATCAAAGGCTAAGAACCACCTTTGAATGCGAAAGGCTACCTACCATCTTAATGTCTGGCCTCCTGTTTTTCTTCTCATTCAGACACCGATTAGCAACTGAATACATTTTGTCAACTGAAGCAGCATCCCAGTCATTCATCTTCTCATCAACATAAGCCTCAATAGTTGTTTCCTCATCTTCAATTTCATCTTTGATACTTAACTGCAAGAGAATTCAAATTGTAAGTATCTGAGGATTCTACACTCCACACTAACATTTTGAAAACTTGCTTGTGGATGGTGTTTTCTTCCTCAATCATTCTTCTAGATGGAGAATGACATTCTTTGTGCAACAGCATTAGAATTCAACAATATTATCTGCAGAAATGGCCTCTGAGACTATAAATGGAAAATACGGATTTACTGTATATGTTATCATTATTTCTCAGTTTATGCACAATTGCAAAGCAATTTTCTTTAAACTGCATCACTGAGCCATAATTTTCACCCACTTAAAAGCTCAGCAGTTTCTTGGTATTGCATCTGTTTATTTAAGAAAACAAGTGTGCCCAATAAAGTATTTATGTTTACTTAAAAAAAAAACACAAATAAACAAGCTGAAGCATGAATAACTTTTTTCGTATGGACTTCATAAAGGTCTTTTTGTGGAAATCGAAAAGTAATTACAAGAAAAAGAAGAAAAAGAAAAAAGGGACAATGTACTTACATCCACAATTCCCCAAGGTTAATAAACAAGGTAAATTATTAGTGAAGCTGGAAAAGACTGGAACTGATACAAGAATGACAAGAAGCATGAAGGAGCAACTGAGATGAGTATTTTAAAAGTGTTCTTATGAGAAGAGGAACTATAAGGGTATAATGGATAAAACAAGAATACAGCAATAAAGCTTTATATCATCGCAGAGAGAGGCAGTAGCAGAGAGAACTAGAATACCCTGTTAGAAGGATGAACTTTATGGCTGGAACAGCAGAAATGAAATGAAATACAGTAGTACAGAGTATACGGTCATGCATTGGAATTAGTACAAAGAACCTTTATAATAAATTGCAAGAAGTTGAGCTTCAAGAGACAGGATACTGAGAAACAACATAATTTATTAGCTCATTACAGGACACAATATGCCAAGAACAAAAGCTGCCTGTGAAAAAAAAAGAAATGTGTGTATAGGGCAGGTTCCCAGTAGAAATGAATACTTCCAACAAGGAAATGTTGGAGTCAAGATATCAACATAAATAGCCTTGTCATCACATTGAAGATATGCAGACTGGAAGAGTTATGGAGAAGTTCCAGAATTAGAATAACCAGAAAGACAGATAATCCTGTGGGATAATATAAGCAACAGAAATCTAGCTTGAAGGAAATTGTAAAAATCTGCAGAAAGAGAGATTTCTCCACAAAACAAACACCAAGAACAGAACAGTCGGCTCAGTGAAGAAATAAAGATTCCTGCTAAATATTGATACAAGAGCTGTTTTACGTAACTACACCATTTTGCTAAATGAATTGTCTCAAAACTTGTTGTCTGCCTATGATTTTATAAAAAGGAATCCGTGTGGGGTTGGAGTGGGGACAGGGGTGCAAGAAAAATAAAATACCAGTAACTGTGGATCCCTGTCTTCATCTACTGGTGGAAGACCTGTTATTATTTCCAGTAAGACCTGGAAGAGAAAAATAAGAGAAGCATGCAATAACTCTTAGCATCTGTAGCATTGGGGAAAAAAAATTCTCTATACACCTGATTTTTTTTCTGTTCTTTGCACCTTTATTTTCATTATCACAGTTCAAAAAGAAAACAGTGTTCTGTATTACTTCCAACTACACTTAGCTAAAACCTGGCATGTTATTTTGCTCTAATCTTTCATATACAAATTCACATTTTAACACAATGGTTGCATATCCTAGCAACTCTTACTCAACATATTCAAATGCTTTAGAAGTCAAACAAAAAGGTTTAAGATTTAGAAAAACTATTCTAAGAGCACATTGTGGAAGGTGTGCAAAATGAAAATGATAGATCAGAGTGGCTTGTTTAACTGCAAGTTTTCAATTACAGAATTCTCATTCATTTACAGAATATACTGTTTCCCACGTGCTACTTACTACTCCAAAACTGAAGATATCCGACTTGGGGGTTATTTCTCCCCGCAGCGCCTCAGGTGCCATATAGGCTGCAGTTCCAACAATTCTGTCAGTCAGGATAGTTCGAGTGAATGTTACAGATGCTCTTGCAAGTCCAAAGTCAGAAATTTTAGGCATGTAAGTATCAGTTAGCAAGATATTTGCACTGAGAAGGAAAGAAAACAAAAAGGTTGTTCTCCAAAATATGACAGTAACTAGGTTTTCTAACAGACTAACAGTTCTTCAGCAATCAAATGCTAAGTGCTATTTTGATGGTTTCTCGAAATTTAAGATACATTTTCACACGACAGCACAAGAGCAAGCTTTGTTCAAAATTGCTCAATTTCAAAACAAATTGCTCTAAGTAAGTATAAATCAAATACTGCCTGCCTAGGAGACAGCTTTTCTTGTACACATAAGAAAAAAAATGTCCTTTAATCAGCATAATATATAATACTTCATTTCGATAAACTGGTATTACATCTCAATGGAGGTTTTTCTCATCTAAATGATTACCCAGAATCAATAAAAGACAGTTTTGTACTTATTATCCTGTACAAAGTAAACTTATTCCTCACTTGAAAGAGGAGCAGAATACATAGTAAGGCGGGAATAATTATATTTGCTGTCTTTCCACTTCATCCTCTTTTTTTTTTATTATTATTTTTTATTTTTTTTACTGCTCCTAGAGAAAACCTGAAGAATTCGGCTCATCTAAAAGGAGGTTTGTTTCTAAAATATGGAAATGTGATGAATTACAACCTAGATCCTTCTATTGTTTTAATCTTGAAGCACTGGAAACCATATTAAAAACATGTGACTTAAATTTTATGTAATCTTTGTCATTTTCTGACCCTTTCACTGGAACCATAAGCAAACCAGAAACTCAGCTACGACATACAATGCTTGTTATAAACTTTTACTCCTATCTTCTCTTTCCTGTTTGCCAAACCTTCTAAATAAAATTATCACAGCTATAAGATATGAAAAGATGTATTAGGACTGCTGTAAAAAAGTGTTGAATGTGACTACCACAGAAGACCAAACTTCAATTAATCCACCAACTGGTCTCATATTTCAAGCTCAGCTCCTACATTCATAGCTTCAGAAGTCTTTGCTTTTCAACTTGAAGAGACAAGCCCCAAAGAAGCATCACATTCTGATACAGCACAGAGAGCACAGCAGAAACAAGTTTACTGCAACTGTTAGAGACTTCAAAAGATAAATCAACTATCTCCTGGGTATAAACAGGAAAAAATTATGGGTAATTCTGAAGATACCAAGTCGATCATTTCTGAAAATGAACTGTCTCTAACATCCACAATAGTGGTTCTAGTGCCAGCAAGGTTACCAAATGTCTCTATGTGTCATGTGTAGACACAAATGAAGAACAAAGTGAAGTTTCTCAGATGTTTCCTAATTTGATACCAGAGTGGCAGCACTATGAATAGCACCTGCTATACAAACTTACTCAACTATTCACAGTGCAAGAGGCTGCAAAAGAGAAAGAAAAGAGCGATACTGTAAAACGATCAACTCACAGCAGTTAGAAGGGTAGAGGAGCGCAAGGTGAAAGACGATGTCACTTCCAGTCACTTGTCCAGTGGCTTAAGCAGGGAAGGAAGAAGAAACAGGAACTCTCAAAGCGGCAAGCACATTTCATGAGACCTGAAGCAAAAATCACCTGGTCTTTCCTGACATTTTGGAAGGTCACAAAACCTAAGCAATATAGGTAACAAGTAGAATGCTAGAAGCCAGAAAACCATTTAAATACTGATCCATAACATCAAACTCCTTCCAGTTATACTCCTTCTTAACCTAGAGAAGGAATATGGCATCTGAGCACTTCTTTAAACCTTTGGACAAATTCAGTATTTCAAAAAGAAGCAAACTGCTACCAAGGGGCAGGGAAGAGAAGAAGACAGGCACAAAACAAACAAACCCTTGCTCTGAGCTCTGATATCCCTCCAAAAATTGCTATTGCAACAAACAAGTGAACATACATTAACCCTGAAGAGACCTAAACTTCATAAACGTGATGAACGTCACTTTAACGTCTCTATTATAAATAACAGTAAATCAAGTAGACTTTCAAAAAAATGTTGTAGCAAAAAAAAAAAAAAAAGGTCTCTAAAAGGGCTTTTTTGCTAGCAGCAGCTACAAAAGAATTCCTAGGTGTTCCCACAGTACTCAATCAACTATCTGACAGTGGGAGATCACAACAGCTTCATAATTATCTTTATAACTGCATATTGACGTTGTCCTCGGGGCACAGGCAAGATTTCCGTGATAGGTGTCACTTACCGAAGAGATGGTGTCCTTGGCTGAAACAATCATTATTTCAGTGTTTTCTCTAAGATGACTTAATCAGGAAAAAAAAATGTACAGTGACAGTCAGCAGCTGTTACCTTTTGACATCTCGGTGAATATGATTATTTTCATGCAAAAAGTTGATGCCATTTGCTGTACCTTGAGCAATTTTGCATCTTGTTTTCCAAGGAATTGGTGGAGTGCCATCCTTTAACGAGGGGGAGAGAAGGGCAAGTACAAACATGAAAAAAAATCTATTAAATACCTATACTATAAAAACATGTATGTTAAAGCACATTAGGCCAGACTTTGAGGCAATTAAAGATATAGGCAGATAGCTGCCTGCTTTTCAAAAGCTTATTAAAGACACCTTGATACCAACTGAAACTTAGTGGAAAATACAAATGAGGGCATTCAGCACTCACTTTTTCTATTTTCTGTTTTCTCAAAACAGAAAATACTGTGATTACTGAGCAAATTGGTAGCTCTAAAACTGGTTTCAGCAATTCAAGAGAAAAAAAAAAACTCATCTTGAAGGAGACATACAAAACAAAGCAAATACAAAAGCAAAACAAGAAGTCTCCACTGTCTGTAATCTTCAAGACAGATGATATTGAAAACAGAAGCCAAGAGAGCATCAGTTACAATACTGTTAAATCTATCTTCATTCTGCCTGTGGCCACTTAATGTCAGCTATAAACTGATATACATCTTGAATTTTAAACAGCTGTAGTCATTTCTTCAGTGCAGACATATCCAGGCCTTTCCCCACCCACTTCTCCTCGTTCCAGTACCACTTAAGGTTTCTAAGTATTTTTTCAGCCCAATCAGTTCACTAATCCATCTCTCTCTGCAACTTCTAATTGTTCCCGTACAAGAGTAGATCAGTGCAGAAAATGGCGTACAATTAGCACCAGTCCAAACTGTTCACCAGGTTGCAACCTTACAAAATTCACTTACTTAGTACACAAGTGTTTTTTGAATTCCTTTAACACGGACACCCATTTACTAGGTTAAGTCTGGCTTACCACTGGTATCATTGTGCCAGGTGACAGAGTCTCCTCTATCAAAACAAAGGCAGTTTATTACTTAAAGGCTAAGAGATGAGTCATCTGATTAAATACTTATTTTGTGATAGTATTTTATCAAATAAAATATTTTCTTTTGTTTAGGCCCTGCAGAAACTGAAATACAGACTCTGAACATCATGTTAGAACTGGTATAACAAGGGCAGTGAAGAGAAAGCGCACTGGTACAGGTATAGGTAGCCTGCTTTGACTAAGGTACATTGGGTCTAAATAGTTGCATACAATAATAAATATTAATATATTTTATGTGGATATAAAATGCTTTATCATACTACTCTTGCTCCTGGAACACAGTAGTTAACTGGAATTCAGTGGCTGATATATATAGCTGATCACTTTCACAGACAATTACATAGATATCTTGACATCAAAAGAACAAGATGCCCAGAAACCAGACAAGATTCTACTCACCAGACAAGCGAGTCTGTCCAGCAATGAGCCATTGGGCATGTACTCATAGACCAGGCATGGCACAGCACCATCACTGGAGAAGCCCAGCAGTTCCACTAGATTCTCATGCTGACACCTGTGGCAACAAAACTACTCATCAGATATGTGTGCAACACTCCCAGCATTTAAGGGAAAGCTCAGCACATGGAATTTGATCCCCAGTTTCCAGGTTGCAGCCCTGTTGCTCACAGTTACCATCCAGGTATTTGCACGGGTGCATTTGTGTGAACAAAATATAATCACACTTTATATGAAACATTTTCACTTAGTATGAAAATTGCAACCCATGCCAGAGACACACAAATAAGAAATTATGCTAATAAACATGCTACATCTGCCAAATTACGTTCCCAAAGAAAGCTCTAACATTGTATGATACTATACTCACTTTGCCATCATTTTTATTTCTTGATCAAATTGTTCTTTCAATTCTTGAACACTAACATCAACCATCTAGAAAAAAGAAAGGATCTGACATTAACACCCATACTAAAATGCAAGCTTGTTCATGAAAAGAAATTGTAAACCTTGCCTTCAATTAGTTAAAAATAACAGCTACTTAACTGCTCACCATAATTTTTACTGAATTCAATAATGAAATTAGAAGACTATTTTTAATTCTTTGGAATATGACATTACTGGACAAGCTGATCTAGCACCAGCAGAGTCACTAGCTTAGTGTTTTATCTAATTGCTCTTACTTACTAATAGTTACAAAAAGTAATCATTTACAGAAAGCATCTACTACGAAGACTAAAATCCTATCACAATTTGTATTCAGCTTGTGAATCGTTATCTAGGTTGTGTCAGAATAAACTTCAGGGGGGGCAACCTCCCTAGTGACACGTCCCACCTGCCATTTAACCAGCCCTGGCTGGGGGTGAGGTGTGGAGGAGGTCACAGAAAGGAGAAATGCAGACCAGGCAACACTTCTTTGGTAGTGGGATTCTAGCACAAGGCTCTCAACCTAACTAAAGTTAAAATGTGACACCTTCTGAAGTGTGGCACTAATTCCATAGATAAAGTCTATACTATATGGCATGCAGTCATTAAGAGAGAGAAAAAAAAAGAATACATCCAAGACAACTCACAGCAGCAAGTTTCTTGACAGCCACATTTCTGCCATTGATGTAGCCTTTGAACACAACTCCAAAGCCACCTTCTCCCAGTTTATTACCTCCAGCTGATTCTGGTCGTGCATCGAAATTATTTGTAATACTTTCCAACTCATGAAACCCAAAACTGCAGAGATCTAAAAGACATTTACTATTTAGTACAGAAGCATGATTTCATCGTTTGGAACAACTGTATCAAACAAATTCTCCCTCTGCTTCAGTTCTATTAACCCATGAATTCGTCACCACATAGACACTGACACAGCGGAACCCTCCTTCCAGATTCACCATGAAGGTATTGGAGGAAAAGAAAAGCAGGTGAATTATGCGAGCTCTAGGAAGGTAAAAACAGACCAAGCATACACTTACCTAAAGTGCTTTCCTACCCTCCAACAGTTTGATCCAAGTACTTTTAAGTTAAAAACAATGCTTCTCTATTTAGAGGACTATGGAGGAGGAATCCATCAAAAGCTTGCTCACCTCCCTCATGAGCCCAGATAAACTTTTAGCAACCACAGAGTTGCTTAAATTATGTACTTCAGCATGAAATAAATTCCATGAAGAATCCCCTCCTTTCCTTTTTTTCTTTTTTTCCCTTCCCTACTCCCTGAATCTGCCACCTGCAAGCTTAATTTGACACTGCACAATTCCTGTATCAGGCAGCAGTAAAAGGTCAATTTCTATTCTCTACTTCTATGATTGTAATGATATCAGAAAGTTCGGGAGGTTGCACCTCTCTTCAGTTATCTTTTCTACAGGCTTCTTAGCCTGAGATCCACCTTTAAGCACACGATGCTGAACAGTCCACAAAATCAGTACTGAAAGAAGGCAACAGGATTGGGTGCAGCACAAAATAAGCTACAACTTAACTAATACACAAGTATTTAATCACAGTAGCCTTCTTAGTGGCCAGGTACATCTCTCTGACTTGTCTTGCCACTGGCCACATTCATAGTCACACAGAACGGCACAAACAGCGATGCTCTATACATGGAGGCACAGTTTCAGCAAAATACTTGTTGCCCTAACATTTTACTATGAATTTCACATGGAATTGTCACCACATCAGCAAAAGAGATCATACTTCAATTTCACCTCTGCACCTACCTCTGTTGCTAGACTGGGAGCTGCTATTCTCTTGACTCAAGTAAGAAGGAGCTGAAGGTTGTTTCTCAGTATCTGGAGCTAAAAGCGGCATTACAGATGCCACTTGCTTTTCCTGTATAGGCAATTGTTTCTCAGGCAGTTGTTTCTCATGTGCAGGCAAGTTTTCTTGGGAAGAAAGAGGTAATGGAACTTCTTCTCCCATCCTTACAGCTTCTGAAAACGGAATTTTTAAAAAGTGTTATTTTTTTTGATTCCTAATATAGTTAATGCCAACATTTATTTAATTTAGGAAACATACAAGCTTCAATAAATATTTTATTCTGCATGTATGTACAGAACTCTATTTAAACTTGGAACACTAAACAATTTATATAAAGTTGTAATTAAATTTATTATGTCTAATGGAAAATACAACCACATTGGTCATTTGGAGCTAATTCTTCATGATTTTCAATCTACCATGAAGCTGTTTAACATCTTAGAAAATTGAAAACACAGTACAAAGTATAGCTGGATAGCACTAACCTGGAAGCAAAAGTCTTGCTGGTGCTAGGAACTGATTCCTAATCAGCAGATCCACAAGGTCACCAACTGTACAGTTGGTTGTTCCCCAGTCATACAGTAATTCACAGGTAGGGCTCTTTCCCATTTGTATAAGTGCCTCAAATCTCCTGAAGAAGATTATATTCAAACATATCTTCAAAACATAGACTATTTGAAAAGACAGGTTAAAAACACCAACAATAAAACAACAATAAAAGAGATTTAAACTCAGGTAAGATATGCATCAGCATTTGACATCATCATCATCAATGAGGTTTCTGTATTTTTTAGACACACTACATCTGCATACAGGTCTAACACTTGTGCCCTCCCATGTATAAGGGAACAAATGAAAAATAATTATTTTTCTCCTATTGAGCCTTCACATTTCATTTTGAGCAACAATCAGCAAGAAACTAAGATCTATTATTCTGATGGATTCATTATTATTCCAGAAATGATAGCAAATGAAAACTTAATGCTAAGATCACGAGGAAGGTTGTAAATCCAAGATCACTGCTCAAATCACATAACACAGCTTGAAGATCCAATAAAGTCTTCAAGCAACAAAGGTTAACAAAACGCTGCTAACATGCTGCTTCATTTGAACATGCTAAATTCTGGCCTCAGGCTCCCTACATTTCTGAGATTTGGATTATTTATTTATTTGGGAGGAGGGGAACATGCCTTCTGAGAGTCAAATGTTATTGCCCAGTCTTTCCTGTTGCCTAGAAGTGCTCAGTGAGATCAGTGTCTTTAAGCCCCTGATACACAAAGTTACCCAGCCAGTGCCTAACTAAAAATATTTATTACTAGAGCTCTCATTAATTCTAATGTCCTTGGCCTTGTGTCTGGCTTATCTGAAAAACTAAACTATAGCACAATTAGGACTCAGTTTTGAGCTCACTAATGAAAGAGGCTCTAAGGTCAGGCGTAAGAGCATTTACAGGCACACAGATGGCAAGAAGTTGCAACATGAAGGCAGTGACATTTATGCTAAACACTTAACACGGCTGTGCAACAATGACTTCCACATCAGACCTGATGTGCATTTGGTTGTATCTGCTTTCTCCAGACGGCTCCCTTATATCCACGGCCAACCGCTTCCACCCTTCCTGGGGATCCATGAAGTCCGCCAGCTGCCTCACCAACCCATAGCCAAGGCAGCGCACATACGTCGAGGCCGTGACGCGCTTGCTCATCTCCAGGTCCTTGGGGAAACACAGCCAAACTTTTCAGTAACGTTGAAAACGTTGCCGGGAAGGGAGAGGGTGGAGGGGGGTGGAAGGGGTCGCTACGAGCCCCCCTCCCGCCCTGAGCGTAACAGTTGGGCCCGACCCCCCCTCCCCAGCATCGGGCCCACCCTGGCATCTTATCTCTGGGAACACTGTAATATCAGCTATCTACTTGGGGTCGGCATGCTGTCTCTGAGAAGATCAGCTCGAGACCTGAACAATGACATTCTCAGCAGTGCCCACCAGAGCAATTTGCATTTGAATCGGGTAACACCAAAAGCACACAGCAGGTAACACGTACCAGAAAACTTCAAGAAAGTGGGAGGACTCTTTGAGAAGGGGGACATAAAAGGAGCACGTATTCCTCCCCCCCCCCCCCCCCCCCGGGGGGGGAGCCGTTAACGGCTCCCGTAACGGCCCCTCCCGAGCGGCCCTTCCGTAGTAATTCGTAGTCTGTCCTATTTTTCTTTCTTTTTTCTTTTTTTCCTTCCAGGTCGGATGGTCCCCGCGGGGCCATGCTCCCTTCCTTCGCTTACGTGACCGATCACCTCGGCTTCCGCGGCACCATAAAAAACGCGCCCAGCGACTTCGTGGTGACGGAGATCGAGGCGCCCGAGCCGGCGCCCGGCGGTGGCCGTGCCGAGTCTCCCCAGAAACCCAGCGAAGCGCCCTCGGCGCAAGGCCGCTGGTGCCCGCAGCAGCCCAAAAAGCTGAGAGCGGGCCCTGGTGCTCCCTGCGCCGGCCCTGCCGCCTTGCCGCTGCCTCCCGAGCCCAGCCCGGCGCAGGCTGGGTGCTGCTTGGCATCCCTGAGCACGCAGTGCTGTGGGAGCGACCCTGAGCCCTCCCTTAGCTCCGGGGAAGCCAACGTATTGGATTCCCTGCTAGGAAAGCCCCTGAGCGAGCTGCTTAATAAGTTTGCTTGTGAGCTGCAGGCTGCGTGGGGCTCGGGAAATGTGTCCGATGGCAGCACTCGTGAGTTCTCGCTGGGACCTGTCCTGGACAAGAAGAACCGAGCTGCTTTACACAGTGCCATCAGACAGGAATTCCCCTTCTTGGTCACTGTCACGAAAGACAGTGAAATGACTGTGCGAGGAAATGCTGATTACAAAGAACTCTGTCAGTTAGTGAGTGAAAAGGAGGCGAATGATTTCTTTAAATTTTTAGACACAAAGCTGGAGAACTCCACATTTTCCTTTGAGCCTGATGGGAACAAAGAGCACAGAAAAGCAATTCATCACTTTATCAATAGAAAATTTGGAAAACTCTTAGAAACAAAGTCTTTCACCATGACAAATGTCAATGATCAGCCAAATATGTCAATAATAGTAAGATTTAGAGAAAGAAGTTGGTCCAAAAAAAGGCCTAGTGGTGGTTTACAGGAAAATCAAGAACTTTACACAGGTAAATAGTAGGTTTTTAATGAAATATTCAACTACTATGTTGTTCTTTTGTAAGACTGAGCCTCAGAATCGTTTTTTCTATGATACATGGGCCTGGGTCACTGTTTTTGCCCAAATAAACTGCTATTAATTCAGCGAAGCAGCATCACTGGAAAGTAAGTATGAGATAGGTGAACAAAGTTCCTGCAGTGATTTCCAAAAGCTGTTCAGTGGGAATGGTTGCAATTCTTTCAGCTTGCTCTATGTTACTCTATGTATGCTCATTTTCCTTTGAAAGTAAGTAGGGGATTTTAGGAGATGTTTTTAGATGTTGGACAGCTTGGTAAAAGTCAGATCTGATTTACGATCTCTTTTCTTAAAGTGGTTCATTTCTGATACATGGAATGTTTCTAGCTTTAAAGTCAACACATGTTACATAAATTGTAGCACTGAATTGCATTTTATCAAGTACTGTTTTTAAAGACATATCATTTCTGGTAAGTGTAAGAGTTTCATTTATTGTCTGTGCTGAAGAAGTCTTATTTATTTGGGGGGTGTAAGAGAGGAAACAGGGTGGGAAGACACAGTTTCTCTGTAGTTTCCATCGTCTTAAACTTTGAGGGAAAAACACTGGCCCTCAGAACAGGGCGCCTGGGTAATTTAGAAGTGTATATTTGTAATAATTCTGAGATGATTGTTTCAGCTTTCACCCTTCAGAAAGAAAATCTGGAGACGCTAGAAGCAATCGGTTTCTTGGCTTCTGAACTTGGCATCCTTGCTTCGGACTTCAGTTACACGGGCATCAAAGATAAGAAGGCTATTACTTACCAGCCTATGGTTGTGAAGAAGGTGACTCCTGAGAGGTACTAATAATCTAGGAGTATTCACTATAGGGCATATTTTTATGCATAAATAGGTATAGAAGGATCTAATTAAATGTTCTTATTACAATGTCTTCCCATACTAGAGCTCAGCAGCAACAGCTGCTCTGCCATTTAATGTATCTGGGGTTTAGGGAATATGCAGTTTAGTAGAGGGGTGCCTCAGCATTTAAAGAAGGCTTTTACCACTCCATTTTAGGGAGATTCTGTTTCCTTTTTGATGGACTAAATGATAATGGTACAAAATTTTACAATTTGAAATAATATATTGCTCGTTCATGATGAAAATGAGTTAGTTATTAGGGCATGGGAAGGTTCAAGAGCCCATAACTGTCAGCATCCACTTTTTGCTTACTCCAACATCTTAACCTTTCCAAGTCTGAATTGGCTGGGAGGAACCATCCACTATTTGAACTCGCCATGTGACTGAAAGAAAAGAGCTGTGTGTTGCCTTGAGAGGTGACAAAGATTTTGAAAAACAGACTGCTACTGCTCACTTCAAAAGAAATCACAGAATAGATATATGGTCTGCATACACTCCTGTGGGCTCTCTTCAGTTTGGATTTCTTCACAAAACAGCAAGTTCTCCTACGTGCTACAGTAAGAGGACAGGGTGTTGATCCTCGTAAGCTGTAGTGTATCCTCAAGTACCGACCTAAAGAAAGTTCTGCTGCATCCCAGCAGGCATGTACTAGGAGGGAGCCCAAGAGAAAAGATACCATGATTTTAACTTTCTTCTGTTGATTCTAACACTAAGGCTGGCATAAAGAGTTGTGGTGGGTGTAAAAGGGAGGACAGAATTCCTCCTCTGAGCAGGACTAGCACGGCAACGTGAAAGAAATGCTGCAATTTGGGGCACTTGTAGTGTGTCATAGTGACAAAAAATACTGTAATCTCTCAGAGGGAATAACTAATGAACTTTAAAAGTGCTCTTCAAGAAAAGACATTCCTGTTTCAGTTACAGAAGTATGAAATTATGATTATATATATGAAATATATGTACGACAATATAATTCATGTAAGTACACACACACACATATCTATCTATCTATCATTAAAACATTAGAGCACTGAAACTTTGTTGTTAATTGTAGCGACGTTGTGCTTGAAACTGGGAGCCCCATGGATTCAGAAATGCATTCTCTTGTCTCTCGTGTCACCTCAAGGACAAGGGTCAGGCTACAGTTTTGTAAGGTGACATGTAGTAAACAGTATCATAAAATGAATTTATGCAGTATTGGTATCTAAATAGTCTCTTTTCCAGCAAAGTAATGTATTGATTTCAGAAAGATGACAGTCTACTAGTACTTAAAGTATCTGTTGTATTCCAGAAATAATACTTTTTAAATGCTTGCCTAATTTGTACTTATATCCTTAGCTTGACAGGTATTGGAATGAAGCAATTGTTTGGACATTGTCAAGGCAAGATTTTTTTTTTTAATTTTTTATGGAAAAACAAATAATTTATTGTTCATTCCAGAAAGTCTTGTTTTTAATTTTAGAAAAGTAATGCCTCTGCCCTAGCAGTCTATGAAACACAGTTACTTTCTTGGACATCCTTAAAAAAAACAAACTCAGAGCATTGATTCTCCTTGGATATGCTCGCATGGGTATGCTCGTAATTGGAAACACAGCTGACAGTTCAAATATTTGCCCTTTAAATTATCCACTTAATCTCTTTGTTCCTATAAGTAATAGTCATTTAAATTGAGGAAAAATTTCTGTATAAAATATTGCATCTAAACAATACTTTATTAATTTATAGAAAATGCTATCTTTATGCTAAGATAGTGGTTCATAAGTATTTAATTATTTTGTTTAAACATTTAAGCATTCATGAAAAGTTTTGCTTTTTTTTTTTCTTGATCAATAGGCTTTTGAGTCCAATTTATAGTAGGAGCTTACAGTTGATATAAATTTATGGTAGTATCAAATTCAAAAAATATGCATTCTACCTTCCTTTATTTGCAAAGTATATGATCTTGTTTGTTGGCCAGACTAAAAATGAGTGGAAAGGTAAGGCTGATAAGCAGGGATAAACAGGCAGAGTTTTTTTGGTTGGTTGGTTGGTTTTTGTTTTTAAACCACTGAACTGTGTACAGAGCAGCAAAAACAGGGAATGAAAAGGTGTCTTGTCTTGTTGAAATGTTGATTAGAATGTATTTATTTTCTGCACTCAGTTTCAGTGATCTCTTCTTTACTTAGTCTCATGTTTCTAAGATGGAGTACAAGTGGATCTGTCGAATGTACATTTGTCATAGTTTAGTTTTGTAGCTCTGTCTCTATATAAAGGTCTTAAGCTGTTGCCTGTAAACTACTAGGTAATAATTTTAGGGTATGTAAACGTGTCATGAAATGTGGGTTCCTTCTTGTTTCTGGTTAATAGATGCCGTTAAAGAAACTGTAAATTTGGCTGTATAATTGTGAATTGGAAGAATACTGTCCCAGACAATATAAGATTTCATATTTTGAAAAAAATATGAAAACTCTGTAAGTGCATTTGATTTGTTTTTTCTCATAATGGTCTATTTTAATTTTCCTCAAGTGCTTATCATTCTAGTGCAAAAAATGAGGAAGACTATTAGAAGTTTTATTGCTTTAGTAGAGGATGGAGCATAATTTCTCCTAATTATTTGTGCAGGTTGAAAGAAATCGGAAGCAAAATAGAAAAGAAGGGAATGAGAATACAAAACATACATTCAGCAAGTCAGCACCTTAGGCTTGGTCAGCTGAAAGGAAATCACTTTGATATAATTGTGAGAGATCTAAAACATCACAGTTATGACACTTCTGCAGATTTGAAAGAGAGAATATCTGAAGCAATAGAAAAAGTTGAGGTAAAAATACTTGTGCTTGTCAATAAAGAACAGATTTGTAATCCTTAAAAGAAAAAGTTCTAATAATGGCATAAAAATGGCAATATTTCATTTGTTTTTGATGTTTTTTACTATTTTATGGCCTTTCTGTATTATTCAAGAGACCAAGAGTAAAGTTTCCTTCCAGAGAGGGTCCATAGTAAATTTATTCCATATTATGGATTTCAGACCCCAGAACTGTGCAGCATGACAAATAGGAAATTTGGTAGCAAATGAGTATGAATGTATGAAGTATCATTGCACAGACCTGAGGACAACCAAGGTGATGCAGTTCACTTTTATTGGTAGATGACAAAGTGAAGAAGTACAGTTGCAAGTTATATATGTTAGCTGGTTGCCTTTGTTGGTCACATGAAGAAAATACATGGTTATTTCATGTGAAAGCATGAGTATTTTCATAACATAAATACATGTGAAATGCCAGTAGCAGAGAAATAAAATCCCTTAAAAGTGAGTGCATTTTAACTACCGTTATTCAGAGTATCTAAAGAAAAACCTATCATCAAGCAATCCAAAGTTTTGGAGAAAAATAAGATAAAATTGTGAAAAGGAAAAGCTTTGTTACAGCAGCAATGATCTTCCTCTTTCTTCCTAATTAATGACCATAATACGGGTTACTTTAAGAGGATTAGTCCAGAAGTAAAAATTGAGTGAAAATACCAATTGCGCAAAAGATAAGCACCTGAAATGTAGTATAGAAAATTCCTGAAAATTCATTTTATTATTGGAATTCCTAATTAAAAACACTTTGTGTGCATTTTGAATATAAATGTAGCTGCTGTATGTATGTTGTGTGCTTAGTTGGCTTATTAATACCTGGTACTTTGATGCTTTTAACATATTTATTCTTTTTAATTACAGGCAAAAGGTTTTGTAAATTACTATGGACCTCAACGATTTGGACAGGGACAAAATGTTCAGACAGATCAAATAGGATTGGCTTTACTGAATGAAAAAATGGTATTTGCATTTTGTAATCTAGTAGTAACTGCAACTTCATTTCATATTACTGTTGCAATGTCTGAGTCTAGTTTAGGAGTGGACTGCCCCAATGAATAATTTCATTTGAGGCATAAACTCCTATATGTCCTGAAGGTAATTACCAGATCAGTTTTGAAAGCATCCTATGCATCAAAATCTTAATGCTAAAAAAATCAAGTGGCTCCATTCAGTGCAAAGGTTGAACACAACGTGGTGCTATCTTTGTACAGTTTTTATTAGTGGTCCTGAATGTCTCTTATCTTGTAACTCATTTATCCTGGTGGGGCTCTATATACATTGCTCACTTAAATGCCACAGTACACAAGATCAATTGAAAGGATCTGCTTTTTCAAAACCAAAAATAATTTATCTGTTGTATAAGTTGCTACTTTTCATTATTCCTTGGTCACTTACCCTAACACTTAATGCTGAAAAACTATTTCTGTTGTAATCTAAGGAGAATGTATCTGTATAGTAATAATCCCTAAGATGAGTCATATACTTTGCAATGCATGTGGTATAGTATTTAGCACAGGTTTAAAACAGTAAGGCCCCCTTGAGTCAGATGAATGCTGGGGTATCCTGCTCTCCTCATCTTGTTCTGATTCTGAGAAAAGTCATAAAAATTAATTTTCCAAATACAAGAAGAATCAAGGTTAGAGGGCAACCCACAAAAGTAAATGTTGGCCTATCTGACATTTTGAATTCTCATATGTTGGACGTTAACACCATGTGTCAATCCTTGTAGAGTAATAAATCTCTAGTTTTAATTCAGCTACATTTATATTAAAAACTCGTAAAAACTCTTATTTATATTAAATTTGCACAAATATGCACTTCTTGTGCAATGTACTATACTGAGCAATCCATCTATAAAAAGTTAATAAAACTGATCAACAGAAAGAGTCAGGGACAGGTAGTTTTATACGTTAGGGAATTGTTCGACTGCACTGGCGGTGCAAGCAATGAAGGCTAAGATACTGTGACAGAGAAAACACTATCTTATCTAATACAGGTCAGTATTAAAAATAAAGGTTGTTTGCCTGGGAGACTAGAAAGCAGTCGATGAAAATCCTGCATGAAACATGTTGGAGGGATAAAGGGGAAAGAACATTTCTACTCAGGGTCTACATCATAGCATTTGCAAAGTGTGTTCTGACTAGATTCTAAAAGAAGAGTTAGTGATTCCTTGTAGGGCTGTGAAAGCATTTTTATGCCTTCTGTGTAGCTATAAACCTTTCTTTAATTTAAGAAGCAGCAGCCACAGTGGTTTGCTGTCCAGGACATCTTCTGTGAAAGGGAGCATTTGGTTTAGTCCTTAAAGAACTGATCAAATTTTGAGAGGTTGCAGAATATGATAAGACAAAAAGAGATGTGTGATTTTCTGTTTTCTAAAACTTAAAAATCTGAATTGTTGATGCTTAAAGGTGGAAGCTCTAAGGTTGTTCTTCACACCTGAAGATAACGATGACCCCGTAAACACGGCAAAAAGATACTTTCTTCAGACTGGTAAGTCCAGTTATAAGTTTCCTATATATTTATTGAGAGTGGATATTTTGGGAGGAACTACGATATTGCTGCACAGAGAAGGGCTTTTTGTCTGGCTAGTGCTTTGTATCAGTTACAGCTGTTCCATTGAACTCAGAAGAGTTACACTGTTAAAAATGAAATGAGAATCAGGTCTTAATGTGCAAAATAATAGAAAATAACATATTTCAGGTACAAGATGGTGCAGAAGCAAAGGCTTTACTTCATACTTGAAGAGATTAATATCAAAGTGATTTTAGCCTCGTTCCATCTGTTTCCTTTTGAAATATAAAGTTCTTTTCTGCAATTAAAAAGAACAATAAGAAACTCAACTTATATTCCGTCCCAATCATGTTTCAGCATCTAATTTTCTGAGATGTCTATAAAAATCTTAGCTCCTGTTTTTACACCTTTGGACTTCACTTTTATGTTTAATTTAATTCTGTATTTTCTTCTATGCTTTCTTGTAATCTACCTTTTTCAGTCTTGAAGTAAGTCCAATGAAAATGCCAAGGACAGGAGTGTGCCTTCTGAATAAAATGCCGTTTGTCATATTTATTGTCGCTGTCATTCAGCATAGTGTTCTAAATACCTTGGAATTGCTTTTGGCTTTGAATGTATTGTTCTTTTCAAATCTTCCACGTCTGTGAGCCTGCTTATCACTGTACCTTGATAGAACAGCTATGATGCTCAATTTCAAGAGAAACATTTCGTTTCACAGAAGAGATAAGATGAATCACTCTGTGCTGTACACTGCTGCATGATGCGTGAAAAGAAATAGATATAGACTCTGTAAATGCTGCTTGGCTTCTCCTGAAAACAAGGAGTAAAAGGTTACACAAATGGCTCCTTCAGATATTTACTCTCATTGAGAAAAATTATGAAGGAAAATTATGCAAGACATAATTTTATATATTTTCACTTAGATTGGAGCTCAGAATTGCCAGTGGCCAATGCCGTTTCTACTTATAAAACAGATTCATTTATTTGCCCCTATTTTGCCCCTTAACACTTGTTCTGAGATGATATAAAATATTTAACTTCAAGTAACTCTTTGGAGTAATGCACCGTGTTTCTAAGAAATTGCAAACTTACAATTAACTGAATGGCAGCTAGTTTATTATATACTGTGTGAAATACAGAGAACAGAATTTATGGGAATATGTTGCTAGGCGTTTAAGGTGGCTTTTCTGTGTCATAACACATGGAAGGGAAGGGATTAATAACCTAAGAGTCAGCATGGAGAGATTAATACTTTATTTTTTTCCTGATTTCATTTTCTTAAGTGTATTTTTTTCCTGACAGTAACATTTCATGAATTACTGATTACTCATGTGGTTGCTTTCGTTTATCTCAGAGGATGCCAAGGGCACGCTCGCAATGCTGCCGGAGTTTAAAGTGAGGGAGAAGATGATACTACGGGCTCTGAATCGCTATGGCGTGAACCATGAGGGTTGTGCCAAAGGGTGGCTCAGCATTCCTCATGCCATGCGCATATTCTATGTCCACGCGTATTGCAGTAAAATTTGGAATGAAGCAGCATCGTATAGGCTGAGCACTTACGGTTCAAAGGTTGTTGAGGGTGATCTAGTCATCTCTGAGGAGAGTGATGAAAGCTTTTCCGTGAATGACAAAGTGAGTCTTTACAAAATAGTTCTTGTACCAGATGACTTAATACATTTTAATACATTAGCATATATCAGACAATATTCTAATACTGTTATTTTATTTCATAATAGTTATTATTTGTGACTAAGGAGAAAAAAGTGATGTAGCTTTTTTGATTTACCACAAATAGACACATATGCCATATATATATTAATAGTTCTTATCTATCCTGACCATTCATTTTATTCATGAGAGGAGAAGGAACATGGCAGAATTGATATATATGTAGTAAATAACTTAGCCTGTATGTTAGCTGATGCTCCTCCTGGGATCTGAGATCTTCCCTCCTCCCTAATAAAATATGTATGTTTTATAAAAGAATAAGCGATATTTTAACAACTTCTTAAATCTCTGTCAGGTTCATATAGTCACCGCTTCAGAAGAGTCAGCTAACAAGTATTCCATACATCAAGTAAGTTGTCTCTATGAAGAAATCTGAGTATTTGATTTCTTTATTTGATTAAAATATTTTGTTTCTAAAATACTGTGATTAAGTTAACTGGTGCAGTCTTATTTCTCAGTAGAATGCACATTAAAGTAAACACACGTGCAACCTAATCCCAATCTCAAACAGAAGGCAAGTTATTTACTTTCCACTGGAAATACACACACTCATTTTTTCAGTATATGGGCAATATTTGTTTTGAAGCAGCTTCCTTGAAAACTTTTTTTGTCTACTTCTGGGAAAAACATTCAGAAATAGTTGATATTCTAATTTTTGAAAGTTTAGAGTGTGTTGTGGAGTCTTGCAAAGGCAATTGGATGTTTTTTAGCTCTTTTTCTTCCCCAGCAAGCAAGCCAATTAATGTTAGTATATTCCTAATTTGTTACCAAAGTGCTGATATACTGTTTGTTTTGCATGCTTTTCATTTAAATTACATCCGAGATACCTGCCTTGCACAGCTTTGTTTTATAGTGAGCAAGAGAAGCTATCGTTTCAGGCCCTTAAACACAAGAATTGAACCCCTTTAAAATTGTAACCACATTTATTTAAAGAGACACTTGTGGATTTTTTTTAAATATGTTTCTTTTTTGCTCTTCTCTTCTTTGAAGGTGGTTCTCCCAGTGGTAGGACATAGTATCAAGTATCCTAGTAATCAAGTTGGGCAATGGTACCATGAAAGGCTTTCTAAGGATGAGCTGCAAAACTGCAAATTCAGAGTGTCTCCATTACAGCTGAATATACCTGGATGCTATAGACCCATTCTGAAAAATGTTCAAAATCTGACATATTTTTTGGAAGACAGTGAAAAAGGAGTCAGAATTGAAGACAACCACCTGAATGAATCAAAAGCATCTCTTCATATATCATTTGACCTCGATCCTTCATGTTATGCAACTGTCTGTCTGAGAGAAATAATGAAATGTGAATTTTAAGATTCCAAATAATGAAATATTGTAGGAATATTATACTAATCACTCTATTCTATGTACAGTGCCAACAAAAGAAGAGAGAATCATAGTTTCAAGCAGAAGGAAGATTAGTAAAATTGAGATTCATAGTGATAGGAAAAAAAAGAACCAAGATCCAAATTCAAAAAAAAAAAAATCCAAACTAAATGTGTCTTGGATGCATTGGAGTAAGTATTACAGAACTACATGTAATGTCAGGCTGGCTTAATAAAGTTTGAATGGGTTGCAAACATCGATTTTCCATTTGCATCATCATCTTTACGGTTGGACTCGATGATCTTGAAGGTCTTTTGCAACCATAATTATTCTTTGATTACAGCCTGGAAGAATGTTTGCAGCAAACAAACATATTCTTTCTTTTATTATCATTTCCTAAAAGCTGGTTCATACTGAGTACTGATCAAGAACAAGAAGCAACAAGATTCCAAGCCTACAGCTGTCCATGTGGAGCATTGCAGTACTGAGGTGCCAAGGATTGATCGTGTTTCCGTTATCCTGAAGCAGCAGTGACACATAACAGGCCCAGGGTTAATCGGTGCCTGGCTTTTAGATAGCACCTATTCCAGTGAATGCCTCCAGTCCCAGTGTGGGTATGCAACTTGCATGAATATCAAAGCATTTTTAAATAAAAAAAAATTGTTTTATTATTGCCTGGATGCAGACTCTGTGCCTATTGCTGTAAAGCCTTGTAGTGATAAATTTGGATGGAGTCATCCCTAGAAGACACATTCATATATACTTGTTAATTGAAAAAAAAAATACTCATTATGTATTTCGGGGAAGAAATGGAAGATTAGCTAGCCTGGTTGCCTCCTGTGATAAACCAAGCAGACCTGTGCATGCCATGGTATCAGTGAATGTCATTTACCTCACCTTTAGGCTTCTGACAGTACCTCTGATAGTATTCTTGTGCTCAGGTTAAGGTGTTAATGATCTGGGTGTAGAGACAAGCAGATGGGTGAAAAAGGTGGTTGGATGGTGGGACTCTTGAGAGTGGTTGACGGGTCACACTGCACCTGGGAGCAAGCAGAGCCCTGAGGATCTCCCCTGGGCTCGGTTCCACCAGGAGGTAGCGGGATGTGCTTATCCTGTGATCCTCACACTTGTAGGTGTTTGGCCATTGCATCTGATTTTGGACCCATGGTGCAAGAAGGACGCCACTAAACTGGGTCAAGTTCAGCAAAGCTGCTCCAGGGCTGGAGCACTTGCAGGACCAGGGATCGTTCAGCCTGGAAAAGACGCAGCTGGGGAATTTATTAGTGACCTGCCAGGACGAATGGGGAGGTTATCAAGAAGATGGAGCCAGACTCTTCTGAGTGGTGCTCGGCAGGAGAACAAGAGGCAATGGACATAAACTGAAATGAGAGCATTTCAGACTGTAAGGATTTTTTGTTGTTGTTTTTTCACCTGAGGAGAGCCAGGCATTAGAACAGGTTTCCCAGAGAGGTTGTGCAGTCTCCATCCTCGAAAGTGTTCAAGACCCGACCAAATAAAGCCCTGAGTAAATTGGTCTGTCTTCAGGGGTGACCCTCCAGGTTTTGCTAGAGGCCCCCTGGGATCTCTAGTCTAATTTCAGCCTATGGCCTTACACTGAATATTGCAAGGGGTTATTCAGTCTGCAGATGGCAGTATGGCTTAGAAGTAAACTGGAAAAGTCTGCTTGATTTTACTGAGGAGGATTAATAATATATATGGAGTTTTGTTTATGACCTCGGTCTTTCAGTTCTTGCTAGCAACTGAGCAAAATAAATCTTCCAAGGATGATAAATAGTTTATTTGTGCAATTTGTGGAAAAATATAATTCCCCGGCTTTCAGTGCTGGTATAAAACTGTACCAGCGAAGGATCCAGATAATTCACTGCCTTAAATAAGAGGATTATTCTGTAAGTCCATAGAAGTAATTCAAAATTTGGCCCTTAGCTTTTATATGGGAAAACGGACTGTCATGCAAGAAATAGCTACAGAATGTGCTCCGTGACAGTGTTTATACCTCAGGTTTATGGTATGCACCCAAAATGTTTTAAAGTCCATTTCCCCGCCACCTCCCCATGTAAGACTGCCTTGTTCCTGCCTTTGCTTTTCAATATCACCTCTTCTCTTTTGCACCTGCCCTTATAAGTATCCCTCTAATGGAGAATTCTTTGTAACGCAAATCTTTTTGGTGCAGCAGGGCTCAAGAAGAGTCGTCCTGTCCCCACTGAGATGGTAACGCGCTATAGTGCACACAGGAGGCTGCGGGGGCTCACAGTGACCAGAGAAAATTAGCACTGAAGCTTTATTTTCACGGACTGCTGTGGACTTCTTTAGTGGCATCAGTTTCACACATGGGATTTCAATACATAAAATATTAAAAGTTGATATGCTATTTGAAAAAAATGCAGAAGATCAGATTCAAAGGTTTTTTACTGAAAGGAATGTTGTTTTAAATAAAAGGGATCAGAAGATGGTGTTACCAGAGTTCCTCTATAATCATTTTAGGCTCATTTGTCAGTGCTTCTATTGAGTACTAAATGGACTAATCTTCTTAAGCAAATCATTATTTCAGCAGCTTTAAGGAGAAAGAGCTAATTATGTATTTCCATGGGTTAAATTCCTGTAATAGAAATGTTCTACTTGGGAAAAATTGAGCCAGCTATTGCAGTGTTTGTATGGTAAACATCCTGCTTATTCCAGTGGGTATTTGGGCTGTGTGCTCTTCTTGTGCATGTGTATGTGTGTGCTTGTGGGTATTTTTAATTCATTCTCTTAATCTTACCATCTATTTTGCAGATTTATGCAAATGTTGAATTCAATGACATTTGTATGAGTGCAATACTCATCTCCTGAAGTGTAATCAGTGTAAGGAGAACAGCTGTGGCCATGCAGTGAGAAAAGAAGATAATCACTGTGCAGACTGGGGGGTTGCTCATCCCTCATCTTGCTACAGGCTTCTATTGCTACTCCCCCTTTCTGATAAGCCTTAAAGCACTTGGCCAAAGTAGTGAATTCAGGTCAGGATTCTGTTTCTAACAAAAGAGATTTTTAGGTTCAATGGCCTGTTGAATTTTTCAGTATAAATGATAGGTAATTGGGCATTTGAATGGGAAAAATGCAAATACTCTTAATCTGTGAAGTCGTGTTACTTTTAATTTGACATTACATTTAATTCAATGTTAATTTGTCATTACAAATTTGACAACTCAGTATTATTAGTATTATCCTCAGTGAGGATGTACAAACTTTCAGATCTTTCAGAATAAGGTGGATTAAAATTGTGTTCTCCTCCTAAAGCCAGGTAGATATTTGGTTATTGACTCAGCTCATTCATTATATAAGTCCATTAACTGCCCTCTCAGGGTCTGTCGGCTGGTGGTTTGGCCTGTTATACCCAGGTGATGAGTACAGTCCTGCTTTCCTTTCTCTGACAGAACTTCTGCTCATAATAAAATCTCAAGGGGCCAAGCTGAGAATCAGTTAATACTTTCACATGCAATTGGAATAGGAATTGAAGGCTGCATTTTCAATAGCAGTTTGGTTTACAAGTTGCTGTGCAGTTTGCTGTGCGTGAACACCTGGGAAA
>NW_010582033.1:255366-285620 GCF_000705375.1 Tinamus guttatus
TCTCTTCGCCCCCACCTGTAACCTCAACTTTTTCCTCTGTGGGTTGGCTATGTAGTAACGCAGTGAATTTCTCTCCCATGTCTTCTCCTCCAAGTCCCATGCCTGTTACCCGTGTGCAGCATCACCTTTTCTTTGTCTCAAAGCTGCCTCCCTGAGGCTTTGTTTGATGGCCCTTGGCTCTGGCGTTTCCATACAGGGAGCGGTGAACATCCCTGCTCCCCCGGCCACCTCATCCGCTCCTCATCCCCAAACCAGCCACTTCCTGCGGCAGAGCAGCTCCGTGGCCTCTCCTCCTGGGGCCTTACCCCTCATACTGGAGGTCCACAGACTTTTTCCAGTTTCTAATATAACCTTTTCAAGATGAGGAGTCTAGAGCAGCGCACACTTCCATATTAATATGGTGGATTTCTACACTGCCATAGCAATGCCTGCTTTGTTCCTTATACCTCCCCTAATAATGGGTTTTTGTGTGTTTTTTTTTGATTTTTGACACCCTCTCCTTCCAGAAACATCAAAGCAGTGGTTTGTCAGAACTATCCCAAGATTTTCCCAGAAGTGGTGATTTTTTGTGTGAAGCTGGGGTTGTTTTCATCTGTATGAGGCACTTTGAATCTCATCTGGGGAGTGGTCCAGTCCTGTTCAATTTATTCATCAATGACCTGGATGAAGGCACAGAGTGCTCCCTCAGCAAGTTTGCTGATGATACCAAACTGGGAGGAGTAGCTGATACCCCAGAGCGCTGCGCTGCCATCCAGAGGGACCTGGACAGACTGGACAACTGGGCGGTGAAAAACCTCACGCAATTCAACAAGGCCAAGTGCAAGGTCCTGCACCTGGGGAGGAATAACCCCAGACACCAGTACAGGCTGGGGACCGAGCTTGTGGAGAGCAGCTCTGCAGAGAAAGACCTGGGTGTCATGGTGGACGACAAGTTGACCATGAGGCAGCAGTGTGCCCTCGTGGCCAAGAAGGCCAATGGGATCCTGGAGTGCATTAAGAAGAGCGTCTCTAGCAGGTCGAGGGAGGTGATCCTGCCCCGCTACTCAGCCCTGGTGAGGCCACATGTGGAGTATTGTGTCCAGTTCTGGGCTCCACAGTACAAGAGGGATGTGGAGCTGCAGGAGAGAGTCCAGCGCAGGGCCACAAGGATGATCAGGGGCCTGGAACATCTGCCCTATGAGGAGAGGCTGACGGAGCTGGGCCTGTTCAGCCTGGAGAAGAGAAGGCTGAGAGGAGACCTGCTCAGTGTCTGTAAGAAGTACCTCAAGAGAGGGAATGCAGAGGATGGTGCTGGTCTCTTTTCAGTGGTGGCCACTGATAGGACTAGAGGAAATGGCCGGAAGTCCTGTCCCATGTGCTCTAGGTGACCCTGCGTGTGCAGGGGGGTTGGACTAGATTATCTCTGGAGGTCCCTTCCAACCTTAAGCATTCTGTGATTCTATGATTGCCATTGTATTTCCCTGTCTTTAGTCTCAGGACGAATTTCTGCAGCTCTTCACTCTCTGCCCTCATCTTTATTACCCTGAGTAAGTGGGGAGCATCTGCACCCGCTGCCACGTCATTGCTCCAGCCCTAGCACCCACAGTGAAGCACTCCAGGGTCTTCTGGTATAAGCTGTGGCTGCTTGGAGGCACTTGGTGGAGCCCCAGGAGCCAACATCAGCTGCGTTTCTTTTCTGCAAGCCCCGAGACAGCACTCAGCAGAAGCCTTGGCAGCTCTTTCCAAGCAGTTCACACTTCCTCAAGTGCCCAGTCATCCTATGCTCTTCCAGATGTGCCCACCAGAGCTGTCTGTCTTGGAGACAAGCACTTTTTTATCCTTTTTACACAGTATGCAGTATACACCTGTATGATTAAAGAGCTTCGATATCCACTATATAATGAAATAACTCTGCAGAAAGGCACATCAGAGTCACCAATAATCTGAAGCCATGTCAAAGGTGTAAGAAATTTTGAAGAGAGTGCAGCAGCTTGGAATATTTTGTAGCTACTTAAAGAGCTCGTAGGGCTTGAAAACTTCTGGTTTGGCTCTGTATTGTGCTCAGTTCAAAGCTGAAATCTGAATCCATGTTTCATCACAGTCTGTTACCCACAGTTAGAGTCTGTACGATAACTATTAATGAAGGTAGCTCCAGAGAATAATTTTTTTCAATGGAAGGCCAGGGCAAGACTTTTTTGAAGTCTGGATATGGGAGACAAAGGGTCAAGTTCTGATTCAGGGAAAGGCTATGAACTTGTGTGTTGTCATTCCTGAGTTATTTGGGAACAAGAGACTGACACATCTGCAGGCCCATGCTGAGCATTTGGGGTCCTAGTAGTGCGAAAGGTGAAAGTGGATCTCTGATGAGGATCTTGTTTCAGAGGGTCAGGTATCTGCGATGAGAAAATACAAGGAAATGAGGAAATATTTGTGTGCCCAGTGGCAGCAGTGAGCTAGGGAGGCAACTCAAAATTCTCAAGGACTTTGCATAGACTAAGACTAAACCTCTGACCACAGTTACCTTCATGGATCTCCTCATAAAACAGAAATGATACATGGAATTAATCCCAGCACTTCCTATGCAAAGCCGCTTTCTTTTACACCTTGCAAATAATTCTTGTTAAGCAAGGGCTTGCCAAATTTTGAGATGATATTGCTCAAGAAAAAGCCCTGGAAAAGTGCTGGGCAGAGCTGATGGTCTGAGGTGGCTCCTCGGCCCCACTTCCTGGCTGGGCACCAGCTCCAGGCAGCGCTTTGCTCCTGCCACCAGGTTGTGGAGACTTTCCTGGTTCACAAGCTACGTTTTCACATAAACCAGCTCTTAGGCGTTTTAGCTGCCCCTAAAGCAGAGCACTGTCTATTTATTCTCCATGACTAACAGGTGATATGCATTATAAAATTACTGTAAATGGACTCTGCCCTGTTTGCTTTTCCTAAAGAGGGATAAAAGTCTTCTCCATCAAAATTCGCCACCTTTATTTTACTGAGAAAGCCTCTCGCACTGAGGTTGAAAAAGCACATTTCAGGGTGAACACCAGGTTATTTTCTCAGCCACAGCAACTTTTGGAGGGACTGCTTTAATGTGAGGGAAATGTGAGGCAGAAATTATTTCAGAGCCTGGGATTTCGGCAGGCTGCATCCATGGAGCCGATCTCGGTGGAGTATCTGCTACAGTGGAGTATCCTCTGGGAAAGGCAAGGGCAGTGGGAGAGTGGTAGTCTAAGGAAGAAGCAGGTTTTGGAATGATCTCAGGAAGGCAGGAAATATGGGAAGAGAAAGCCTACAGGGTCAGGAAGAGATAAAGAATTAGATTTCCATGGGACATTTAAAACAGTGTTTCTCTGTGTGGGTGCATCAGTCAGTCCAGCATTGGGCTGACACTAAACCACTATTATCTTTCCTTGAAAGAAATACCCACTCTGCTAAAAGCTGGGGTGCAGCAGAGGAATGAAAGCAACAGCCCTAAAAAGAAAAAAAGACAAAGCCACGGGGGCTGTCGCAGGAAACATGGAATGTGGGGAGCTGTGGAAACAGGATACTTACAGGCTCAATCAGATGCTGCCTTGCAGTTCAAATAGGCTTCTGCCCCTGCGGCAAAGCAGGGCAGAGACAGTGCTTGTGCCTGTGTCACAGACGGGTGGCCGGACAGATGCTCCTGGGGCACAGCCCGGCTGGCTGCCATCCCTTTGGGCTCTGCCTTTCCCAGGGCTCCTCAGGAAAGTGGAGAGCCCGGCCTTTTACTTTATAGCACGTCAGCTTGACTGACAAGAGCTGGTTGAGATACCCAGGGAATTTACAGGGCGGGGAGCCGGGGCTCTCAAGGAACAGGCCGATTAAAGGGGCAGTTTCCAGTGAAGGGAACCCTGTGCAGCAAATGCGTGGTTCTGGTCTAGATCACCACTGCAGCAGCCTCAGTGTAATTATAGTATTCCTGGCTTCAAATGGTTTTATTTGATGCTGCACGTTCTATTTTTCAGTTTCTTTTCAAAAGAAGCCAAAAATATCTTGGTTGCCTGCCACTGCTGCTTTATAGCTGCTTTTCACTGCTTGCTAATCAGTTAATTGACCAAAAAGCAGTTTCTCTATTTTCCCCCTTCTCCTCTCCTCACCTCGTGTGTTTTTGTGGTACTTTACCCTTTTATTCAATGCTGACTTCATTTTTGCTTAAAGTCCTTCCTCTCCTGCCTGCTGCAAGGTGTCTTCATAGGAGACAGCAAGCGGCTCTTGCCCTGCTCGGCTGAAGATGCCCCACTTTGACGATGGCCCTGCGGCGCGGCCGGGCCCCTGCCCCGCGCGCCCCAGGCAGCTCAGTGGGAAAGGCTGCGGGGGGCAAAACCATGGCCCGGAGGATGGATGGCATCGTAGCCACAGGTACAGCAAGCTCCTAATTCATCTGCTTACTGAGCTCAACCCTTTGGCCCCGGGGAGCTTTCCAGTGTCAGGAACATTTCCAGTGTCGGGTTGAGGGTACTGAGCTGAGCAAGGGGAGACCCTGCAGCTCCCAGAACTTTTCCTACTCACATTTACGCAACAAAGATTTCAAGATATAAGAAAAATGCTCTCGCACAGGATGGGCAAATGCAGCTGGCCTGCAGCTGGTACCTGCTTTTCCTCTTACAACCTTTTTGATGCCGATTCTGTTCGGGAGCTGGGAAGTGATTTGGGCTTCAAAGGGCAGGTTGGCCTTTAGTGCCTCCCGGCTTAGCTGAGCAAACAGATAAAGTGCTTTTCCTGAAATGAAGTGAAAAAAGGACCTCTGTACGTAGTATAAAATATTCTAACAAATTAAAACATGAGAATCACATGAATGTGTTTTTTTTTTTTTTTTTTTTTAGGGCTTGCGAGCTTTTCTCTTTTGCCCTGTGTATGAAAGCAATGCAAACGAGGGAGGTAAACCCTTGCTGGGTGAGAAAACTGTGTTTTATACTTTGGCCTCTTATGCTACCATGGGGAAAGAATTGTGAAAATGGTATAAGCAAGCTCTTTCTCTTGAGGGAGGTAATCTTCACTTCTAACGTTATGATGTTGGGAAAAGATCCCTGGAGAGAACAGATTAACATTTCTCCTCTGCCAGAACTTCAGCTGTCTTCCAAAACAACGGCGTTTCCTAGCCCCTTTCATGTCTTCCTCTGTGATACAAAAGTAATTTGCTGTGTCTTCTAGCATTCCTCTTTTCAGACAGTCAAGTTACACAGGTGCTCATGACTCAGTTTTTTTATCAGCTTAATTGCCCATCTAAGATAAAAACATCACAAGAAATTTGATTCTTGGATTTAAATTGCTGTTAGGCATCAAGCAGAAGATTTTTGGACTGTCACATTTTTAACAAGTGCGTAAAGAATAAAACAACGCGTTGTGCTGAGGTTGCTGATGCAAGACCACCATGTGGCTGGGTAGGAATGCTGAAGGAAAATCAGAGCCAGCCAGCCAAATTCACTGCAAGTATGTGTGTGGGAAGGGCATTTGATTTTGCACGCCATGGTTTCTAACCACAGAAGCTACAGGAGAGCCCCACATGGACAGAAAGTGCAGTGAAACAAGGTGATCAGTCCAAAGAATTGCTGCTTTCCAGGTGCTGTGCATGGGGAAGAAACTGTGAGATTAGCAAAGTGTCCCACTCCTTGTATTCTGTGCTGTAGGAATAACATTGGCACATGCTTGCTATAAAATAGTTTGAGTTCCTCATTTCTGAAACATCGGATTGATAAAATTCATATGCCTGCAGCTGCAGTGGAGACTGCGCTTGCGGGCACACGTGCACATCCCTGCCTCAGGGAAGCTCTCAGCCCCATGTCTGGTTCCCCGGGATGTCTGAGGGAGTCAGACAGGCTCTTCCAGGGTTCTGCTGCCTCTTCCATGGCCAGATCTCTGTGTTGGATCCCTTATCTTAACTGCATACACACTATTCCTATACTGCAAGGCCAATTTTCACGATGCTGGCTAGTAAGAGTCAAAATGAGTGCACAATTAGTTGCATTTTTTTATTACTATTTTTCTCTGTTTTTGTGGTTTAACTGCATATTTAAAAACAGGAATATACAGAGGAGGAAAATAAAAGCACATATGTATTAACAGACTCTGAAATGAAATATGCTGTTTTGTGAGGTTCACAACTAGCACAAAATACGGTTTTGCTCTGTTGATGTTTCCCCTATACCAATTAACATGCACAATACAGTTATTTTTAAAGAATTTGCTAGATTAATGTGGTTCTGTTTAATAGATAGTCAGAGAATGTTTAAAAGTCTATTTTAAGGGGCTCTAGATGTGGTAGGATTTAAAGGATAATGGATATGTTCTGAGGGCAACAAACTGTGAGGAATACGGAGTAAATAAAGAAAAAATAGCAAATTTATATTAAAACTGAAGTGTTCCTTATCTTTCAGAACTGCCCGAGAAAATCAGACCTGCCTGGAAGTCTTACACAAAGCAGAGAATTCCTGACGTGAAAGGCTTGGCTATTCTAGATGTTCTAGAGCGGAGCCGATCTCTTCTCTCTCGCCTGGTTCGTGTGGATCAGGAACACCTGGAGCCAAACACACTGACAGCTTCACCTCCCAGCAGAGAAAGAGCCCAAGAATGGCTTTATCCAAACAGTGTTGGTGTTCTGAGCCCGGCCACAACAGTGACCACAGTCAATAACGTGAGCAGACCAAGCAAGGCTTTCCCAGCCTTGAGCCTGCTCTTGAATTTTCTGTGTAGGGAGATTATGTGTATACTTTGCATCATTATGTTGCATAGTTTGCCATTCCACATTAGAGGATTTGGGGTTTTTTTGTGTGTTTTTCTAAAGAGCCTAGGAAATTACTGCCTAGAGACTGCATTAAAAGAACATTTTGGTTGCAAGAAAAAACACAGTCAAAACTGAGATTTCCTTTGCAAATGTAATTGAATCTTCTTCTATGTCCTTATTATTACACAGTCTATTATTAATTAATTTTCCCACAGGAAACCGTGAAGGATGGATGGAGTTTTGATGAAGACTGGGAACCGCACAGTGAAAGAAGCCTTGTCTTGCGATCTTGACTTATGATGTAGGGAACTGTAGAGAAAGAAAAACTGGTCTTTTGTTTTGGGCAGATGAATATAGAATTGTAAAATGTGGAATTATAGCAGCTGAATGCTGTGGGACTAGATTTTGTCTTTGCCTGTAGCACGGAATTCCTGTGTAATATTTGTCAAGACATTTACCCACAGAGCTTATACAAATTTTCCCGTGCTTTTAAAGGAACTTTTTTGAGACCATGGGATCTGATCTGTGGTGAATTGAACTTGAAAGTAATGATCCCTGGACTTTTGTTATTGTGAGTATTCAACTGTGGGTGTCAGCTTGGGCACCCAAAGTTGATGGAGGATTTTTTATTTAATCCCTTTGGGGGATGAACAATTCTCCAGCTTTATATTTTTTTCTGTGAAAAATTGCTTGGTGTTTGTGAGGCACACATGGTGCTGTAATGTAATGAAATGCCCTTGAGAAACTCAATAAATCTCCTCAGAGCAGGGTTTGATGTCTTCTGCAGAGCCTAGAGCTCTGAGTACTGGGTGTCAAAGACCATTTTGAATCACTGCTTGTGTGGAATCACAGCATGAAGAGATATTATTAAAGTTATTTCCTAATGCATTGTTACAGGAGCATTTATTAGCATTTTCTAACTTTATGCATTTGACTACAGAACCTTAACATTTCTGATGCCATCTCTCTTGTAGAGGATTGTTTTACTGTCACTTTGCTTTAACAAATGTGTTTTAACAAATGGATCGTGAATGTTACAGCCCTTCTCAGTAGTAGCCCCAATGCCAGAATTTATTTTGATTGAACAAGCATCGAGGGTCGAACCGTTATTCAGAAATAGCCTGAGCACCTGATCTAATTATCACTGACACTAGCATAAGGATCGCATTTCCCAGCCAAAGGTGGTGGGACTGACTACTGTGATGTGGGCCTTAGTTCACGGTTTAATTTGCCTGAATGTATACAGTCATTATCTTAGATAAAGAAAAAAGCAGTCATAGGGTGATGGCTTTTATCTGCTGCCATTTTAGGCACAAATCCAAACTAATAGTCTGAAATTTCTGCATTTTTCCACTGGCCACTAATTTTCTAGCCACCTGCAGAATCTGTTCAGATTAATTACAAGAGGTAATTGAATGAAAGTGACTGACAGGAGCAACTGGAGTTAAATGCAGTTTTCTATAGGTGCAAATACTCTGTCCTTGCTCTTTTGATCCAAATTGTGGCTTTGTCAAGCAGAAGATGATTCATGAAAATAAGGACACTTGATTTAATGGAATTATAAGATAAGATGAAATAGCAGGTGAAGAAACCCCTGTCATTATGAAAACAATGACACCCCTTGTATTTACACTACAGCTGTCTAAATCTTCAAATAGAGGTATTAACTGAGATCAAAGATATTCATACAAATGAAAAGGGAAGGCCAAACCTCCAAGTAATAACCCAGGTAACTCTACACACTGACAGCACAATGATCTGCACACACTGACAGCACAATGATTTTCATTTAAATCAGCAATTGCATTGGTATCTTATTTCTGGGGACTAGAGCACCCCTCATTTAAAGGATTTTTCAAAATATACAGAAAGGAATCATTTCAAATGGCTGAAGCACAGCAGTGCTGATGCTACATGATAATACAGCCTGCAGCAGAATATCAGGTTGCCCTGATGTGGTCGTCTGTGAAACCCTGTCCTATTCTCTTGTGAGAAACAGAAAGGATGAATGGCAGTGAATGCTCTGGACCGTGGGTTAGACGGCCAGGTTCCCAAATATTACTCCTGTGTCCTTTGGCAGCTCTCCTTAATACTTCTTGGAGCCTAGCATTTAGACTTTCAGTGCCTATGTTTCCTTCTCATATTTTAGAGGTAATAGAAAAAAATGTTTTCTTCACACTAAAGACAAGGTGAGATATAGGATCAGTGTAAAACCAATTAATTTAGCATTTAAAAAGAGCTTTTTGATTCTCTGGTTTGCACAAGGTGCTCACTTTATAGAGGAAATCTGAGTGAAAATATCAGTCATCCTTCCAAAGAAAGAAAAATGAAATGAAAGGCACAAAATATTAAATATCACATGAGAGTCAACAATTATTTTAGTCAGCGCCCTAGTCTGTATGCAGTTACATCTGCCAGGGAGCACTCTGCAGCTCAATGAACGAGAAGAAAGTGGTGATCAACTAAGCAAGTCCCTATTTCCAAAGCAAATGATTCTGCAAGCTGCACATCTGCATTCATGTGTCCCGGAAGATGAGGAACAGACTTGTTAACTTGTAGACTGCTGCTTAGCAAATCCCTTTGTTAAAACCAAGTAGTAGATACTCCTGCATGCACGTGCACCTGGCTCCTGAGCGAGTCTGTATGCAGAAATGAGCACCTCACTCCAACTGAGTCTAAGCACACAAGAAAGACAGAAGTTAGAGGTGTTTCAAACATCTGTGTCCTTTGGTACTTGGCATCCAGGATGTAAAATTCCAGGAATTTTTAGTCTATATAGCTTCTGCTGTCAAGTGTCTCCATGGTTGCATCTAAACTCATAGACCAGCTATATCCATCTTTAAAAAAGCACTCACAGAAAACAAAGCCAAATGATGTTGCACATCTGTTCTCCTCAGCTTGAGAGCATTCAAACCTCGGTCTCCCATCTCCTAGATTACAGCCCGGGGATATATCCTCTGTCTCTCTTTTTTCTTTTTTCTTTTTCTTTTCTTTTTTTTTTTTTTTGAAATGTCAATAGTCTGCAAATGAAGCAATCATGATACATTGTAGTGATAGATGAAGAAAGATTGAGCACAGTTCTCTAGCTCTGTGATGAGAGATTCCACTGGAAAAGAGGACACCTGCTCCAAAGATTGCTTATGCATTTCACTCAGAGATTATTTAATTAAAAATGTTATTTTATTATTGTTAGTGTGGGAAAAAGAACAAGAGGACGGGAAACTGTCAGGATAAGAACAAGTCACTGATCTGTCCACTTGGTTAGCTGCAATGATGGGAACAGACAATTTTATCATCTGAGAAGATTAAAAAGGGACAAAGAAATGTAAAAGAAAACTTCGGAAGTAAATTCAGGAATAAAAAATAAATCATCATCTGGACAGAAAGATGTTAGAAGTCAGTTTTCTTTGGCATTTACTTGATGTGAATCCATTATTATATGGAGGGAGTAGGCGTGGGTTAAGGACTAGTAAACTGTATTCCCATATAAAAGTAAAATGAGATAATAGGGATGGAATACTACAGATTTTTATTGTCATGCAAAAGCCCTTTTTATGTCAATAGTAATAATAGGAGCAAGACTGATGCTCCATTTTTGATAGGATTATTATTCCTAAGTGAAGTAGTGAGCTTGCAGTGCACGGCAGTCAGCTTATACCAGGGTGCTCTGCCAAAACATCAGCACCTTGTGAGCCTGGATTCACCCCAAATCAAGGCCATGGTTTTACAGAAGTTCTTCTGGAGCTATCTTAGTACCGGTGGGCAGCAGACCAAAGGTTTTGCCTCGTAGCTCAAGTTGGCCGTAGGCCTCAGTATGGCCAAGTTCCAGCCCACTGGAGCCATTATCAGGGCGATACATTGGAGCAATCAACAAGAAATCCAAGCGTCCATAAAGGAAGCGAGAGTGAACAGAGCCTGAGAACCAGGGCACCACAATGATGACTGCGTATATTTTGAGTTCTAAAATCTGTCTCTAAAAAGTTTCATTTGCGTGTGAGCTTGTAAACCACACACACACAATTAAAAAAAAAAAAAGAAAAAAAAAAGCACAGTTCAGAAGTTCCTTCCCCAAGACATAGAAGCTAGGAAACTGCAGGAAAAAAAAAATAAAAAGGACTATAGGAGAATATGGAGAAGATGCTATTGCTGAAAAGATAAAGGAGTATAGGGATAAAAGTGCTACTGAGGAAATGGAATGAGATTTCAAAGTTGCAAGATAAAACTACTATGTACTTCAAACAGCTAAGTCCAGTGCTAAAATGTACTTGTGGAAAGTAACCTGTGCAAAAATATTCCTAACTTGACTAGTTTTTGTGAAACAATTTATTGTAAGAAATTTGAATTTAATTAGGGATGCAAAAGAAGCAAAAATTGCTGAAAGATGAGAATCTCAAACTAGTTTCTTAGAAACAGAATATAGTATAGAATGTCTGCTTTAGAGGCAATCATGAAAATCAGAGACATAAAGCACAAAATCATCAGATGGCAGAAATGATAAGTGCAGCTCTGAAGAAAAGGGATTTCTAAGTCTGAAACCAGGAAAATTGACGCAAATTCTGCAAAGAGCTGAAGAGAGTTTCAGTCCACCCTCATAACCTCACCCGTTGGGTCTATAAGACTTCATGAAGTGACTTATTTTACCAGCTCAGACTCTTCATGGACTCCACTGCTGCAACTTCACCTTGATCATTTTCATTCTAGTTCAGTTTCCTCTACTGTCTTTTAAGGCAAAGCAAGCAATGCTTTCCTTGCAAAATATCACTTTGGATGAAGATCATTTTGGTGAGGCACATTTTGCAATTAAAGGTGAAGTAGGCATCCCATTTTGCTAGACCATAATTTCTTAGAAGTCCAAGCTCACATCAAGATTACTGACTTGAAAGCAAAATCAAGGCCTAAAATAAGAATGATAATCTCTACTAGAGATGACGGACAAGCAGAATTTTCTGACCCAATGGGAATGCTAGTCTTTGACATATTCAACTAAGAAATTATGGTGACATCAAGTCAGTAATCTTGATGTGAACTTGGACTTCTAACATTTTCTTCATCTTCAAAACCCTCTCTTCATATGAATTTCCTCTGTCACAAACTTCAGAAAGTTAATTAAACTTCTTCTATAACTGTTTGTTTACTGTAACCCTACACTATTAATGTCCTATTAGAATTTATTTCTAAAGTCCTTCTGGAATCATTGCATCAACAGATTGAGACTGCTAAAAGGAAACAGTTTTATCCATCCAGGAAGCATTTTTGGTTTTCCATTGTGAACAGCACACAACTGCTTTCCTCAACACAGTGTGTGAGAGAAGGTAAGGAGTTTTCAGAATATATAATATAGCCTAAATTCTTCAAATTACATAGGTATAGTGTCTTTTAAGATATTTAAGATTCATTTGACCAGGAAATGTGACTCTGATTCCATAAGTAGCATCTAGGATATTCATAGGGTAGTAGAGGGGAACCTGGATTTTGTTTTTATCACTAAGAATTTGAAGCTTTTTTCCATAAAAACATAAGAACTGTGTTGAATCAGACCACATACTAAGGTAGCCCAATAGCTTATCCCCAATAGTGACAGATGTCAAAGGAAGTTTAAAACAAACTCAAGATGTAGTAAAAAATCCCCAGAAACTTTTCCTGGCCTCTAACAATCTGTGGCCAACTCTTGCCAAAGATACTTTTGTTTTGTTCTATTTGTCTGAATTGAGATGTCTTTTACTTGTCCACTTCCCCCTGAGCTGTCTTAGACTTTTATCAGTGATGACATCTTGTGTTACTGAGGTTTGCCACTCAGCTACAAGCAGTATGAAGAATGGCCTTCTTGTTTGCTGTGACCCTGTCTCCCTCATTTGAGGCTCTGGTAGAAAAGGCAGTAAACAATAATTCCTTATTCACCTTATCCACGCCACTTAAGAGTCTACAGCCCGCTTTCACATCAACCCCTGGTCATGTCTAGTTTGAAATGTTTGTCTGATTAGTTGTTTCCCATAGGAACAGTGTTCATCATCTTTGAAGATCCTTGTTATTATTCTCTGACCTTTTCCCATTTCTACTACAGAACAGAACTAATTATCTTAGATTTCTAAATTCCATCAAAGAAATGAGAATTAGCTGTTAATCATTACTGCATATCTAAATAGCTAAGTATAAGGGAGTTCTACTCCCTTCTCCTGCCCCTCACAAGGCCATTTAGCAGCCATTGCTGTTAGAAGGCATTAGTTGCTTTCTAATCAGTATAAAAAAAATCCAGTTCATGTTTACAACCAATTCTCAGTCCTTTACTCCAGAGGACGTGAGCTTTTGTCAGTAACAAACCATCACAATTTATTTTTATTGTTTAAGTTATATATTTTAATTTATTGCAATTATGTTTTGCAATTAGCATTACAGTAATAACTTAGAGTAGATTAATAGAGTAAAACAATAATAAAAAAGAGTAATAAAATTCCTAAGATTTTTTTTCAATAGTTCACAAATCCCTCATGTATTTTGCAATACCCGTCTTGAAAGGCTGCAGCATATTATTTTAGAGACTCAGATGGCCTATAAAAGAAGACTAGGAACACCACTCTCATGTCATTTATTTATTTATTTATTTATCTATTTGTTTATTTAAAGACAAAGTCTTCTTGGCTCTTTTGGAAAGATTTGCACTACATGTATAAGAAACTCCAGGGTTTCTTATGGCCGCCCTAGAGGGGCTGAGGACCTCTGTGCAGCCTGACGGAGGGCCAAAGGGCCCCAGCCGCCCGCAGGGTGCTGGGGACCGCACTGCCTGTCTCGGTGTCACTCTGAGCTGAGGCAGAAAGGGTCAATGCCCAACTCCCAGTTCTGGATTTCCCTCTGGGGACCAGATGCTGAAAGCTAGTGATGGTAAAGTTTAGAAACAGAGAAGTTTTGACATATTACAGTGCCCAAGTTCCTTTTTGGATTTAGCTTTCTCTTAGCATGTAGAGCACGGGGTAACAGTTACCACATTCATTGAAGGGAAGCTTTGATGTATCTCAAGCAGCCTGCCTAGCAAGGACAGGGAGGGGGAGGTGGGGAGGCTGCCTGGCCTTAAAGCTTTTTGAACTATTCCATGTTTAGTTCTTTTTTTTTCTTTTTCTTTTTTTTTCTTTCCCGCAAATGTTCCAGACACGGTGAAGCATCACCAAAACAAAATAAAAATCACCCAAAATGACATTGTCTTAAGAGAAAAATGAATGTATAGCAATTCATTGTTTCAGCAAATGCTAAACTTTGAAATCAAAGAACACAGACTCAGTTTTAATTAATGTTAATGTTTATTCCCTCTGATATAGCCTTTTGGATGTGTCACTCATCTGAGGAAGAGGCGGTATTGCAGGCCCTGGTAGTGATTATTAGATAAAAGTTGCAATTGTGTACTTACTTTCTCCCCAAGAAAGAACTCTGATTGATTGTTAAAACATTCTCTGAAGGAGCCATTTCCAGCTTTTCTGCTATGCTAATCTTCATCCTTGGTGATTAGCAGCCGCTTTGTTTTGAAGATTTTGTGCCAGAAAACTATACTTTGGAGACCTTTTATTTGTCCTGAACTCTCTAAGAATTCTTGTCTACACAAAAGAAGAATTCACATGCCAGACTTACAAAAGGAAAACAAATTTCTAAAATGGAAAGATATAAATCATAAGCAATTTTCCATCCTTACCTATTCACTTATTCCTTTTTTCCTTTCTCTAGCCCAGAGAACCCCATTTATTTTTTATCAAGTAGTTGCTATTCAGAGTTCTCAGCATTTCTGCTACCAGCATTTGCTGGAAGGCAGGAGGCCATCACAACGGAGGCTTTGGTTGACAGAGCAGAAATCTGTTTTCAGTTTGTGGCTCTGGTAAAGACTTGCCGTACAGCCTTGTCAAGTGTCTTAGGACAGGAATAATCAACCCTAACTTCAGCATCCAAAAGATTGACTTTCAAGTCTGAGTGAGTCACTGGCTGCTAATCTGAACTAAGCTCTCTTTATAGACACAGATTAATTTCCTCTTAACACAGACATTTAATATAGATCAGATGAGCTGCCTTGTGGAGGTGCCTATTTGTCTCCATTAGATATGGAGGGAGTAAAGGAGACGTGATCAAGTGTAGCACCAGACTTTTGAAAATCAGACTGCTGGTGAAAACACTCCAGTCTAAAACAAGCCTCTCTCTCCATTTTCCCCTGTAAAATGTAAAAGATGATAGTTCCTTTCCCTTCTTTGTTTGCCTCCTTAAATAAGATATTTTGGGGGAAAAATCAGTGTTTTATCATGTTGAAAGAAATACGTAGATTGCTACATATAAAAGAGCTTATCAACATCAGTATGCCACCTACAGACTACTGAATCAGTAGATTTTGTGGTGTCTACCATAGATGATGTGTTTGTGGGTGTGTGTCACAGGTTCAGGTTTGCCTTTTCAAGAAATACAAATAAAATCAGAAGTCACAAACTTCAATTTAAATAATTCTGGAGTAAGACGGAGCTCAAAGATAGTTGCAGAATTGCTAAAGGGTCCAGGTAAAGCTTTCAAGTGTTAGAGAAAGCACTGTCGATTTATAGAATGAGTCTAATGAGTACCTTCCCTTTGGAAACTTTGGAAACCTTGAAATTCATCACCAAAATCTTGATTCCACTTGATTTACTGAGGCCGAAAACTTGGCATAACACTAGTGTTACACTAGAGAGTGATTGCTGTAGTTAGGTTTCCAATTTCCAGTATGTGACTGGTGAAAACATGGGAATGATTTACCTGCTTGGAATAAGCTTACATCTTGTCACAATCCATGTCTAGCCTTATAAAAATGCACTACCACCTTTTCCTGTTGCAGCACTTTGTTTATAACAGAACATTTATAGATAATTAGTCTTAGTCTTGCTTAATAGTCTTGCTTAAGTAAAGCCATAAGACGATATTTGAATCTGCCTGTAGTAGTTTTATTCAATTGTTACTTAAAGATTCTTCCCATCTGTGTAAATCTTGTTTCCCATCTCCATCATCCACATTGGCTCGAATTTTTCATAAGTTCTTGTCAAAGTGGTGTTATTTTCTTTTCTGGCAGCCTGTAAATAGTTCACACTGCCTAGTGATATGCTTCTTGCTATCTAGACAGTTCATTTTCCCTTCCAGAGAATTGCTGCAGTAGAATGCTACAGTTCATCAGTTTTCATAAATGAATAAATCACATAAAGTAATTCCATCCGTTTTTCTCCCATCTAACGACAATAATTGGCTAACTATAACTCAAATTATTTCTAAACCATGAAGAGAGTGAAATTATTCATGCTTCTCTCATGCCTGCTGTTTAGTTCCAATATAGAACTTGGTTTTACTGGTCCAAAAGGGTCTAGGTGGAAACACCAAAACTCAAGTTCAAGAAATTGAACTAGATGAAAGTGAATGTGAAAAAACAAACTAACAAAAAAACCCAACACTGACATTCAGGAATAGTGACGTGGAAAAAAACTGAAGCTAAATAAGAGAATGAGCTAAATGGAAAATAGGAATTAAAAAATACTGTGTGAGTACCCTAAAGGCTTCTCAGAGGGGAGACACGGGAAATAGAAATACAAATGAATAAAGGCGATTAAGCCACATGTTCTGAGGTAGTTAGGGTATTTTATTCGATGTGACAAAGCCTTTATTTATAAGGATGCACTCTACCATCATTTAAATAAGTTTGAACTAATCCCATTGACATCATTGGCTTTCTATGGAACAGTTTTCAGATTAAAAAAAGCCAGAAGTCAGATGACTCTCCTGGAATCCCTGGGATATGTAGCTGTGTAAACTGAGAGCAGAATTTAGCAAAGTAAGTTGAGTCAGTGCCAGCAGTAATCATTTTCTTGGCTATGTTATTTTGGGATTAGTCTGATAAATACATGAGGTTTGTTCAGTGGAAGTATTTAAGCCTTTCTTTGAGTTGTTACTTTCATTATCCTAATAGGGATATTTCCTAGAGAACATTCAGGAAAAACAACTTCTAGAAATAATCCAAACTCAGATAATTTAAATTAATTATTTTAGTAAATCAATGCAATAATACACATTTAGCAAGTATGTCTATATAAAACAACTTTTACCCAACTATTATCTACATTCTTATCATAAGATTTAAACTACTTTTTCCTTCATCTTTTCTAACAATACTGTTAAGAAATATTTTCATGTCTGCTTTTCCCATGTTTTTTGAGGGGATCAATAGTGCCCTGAGGGTTACTAAGCTCAATTCGTCTTTCTTACTGGAGGTGACTGCAGGTCCCAGAGACCATCTCTCTGAAGTTCAAACAAAGCATACTTGAGCACATCCTTTCTAATTGAAACAAAACAGTGGGAAAGAAAATTCCAGAGTCTGGGACTGGGGTGAGAGGTTGGAGTGTAGGAAGAGTGTGAACTTTTCTTTATACTTTCTGATACACAGACTAGAGATAAATAAAGAGCAGCTCTTATCCAACAGATGTCCTTGGAGCCTTATCAACCCAATCATCTTTGCATTAATGAAGCGGGATAAAGAGTTTACCCTGCAAAAAGTGACATAAGTCGCTTTTCCCAACTCTCTAATAATTTCCTTCCTTGATTTTCTTTTATCGCACCATCCCTATTATTAGATGCCGAAAGTTCAGAGGATTTGGCAGACTGCTGCTATCATGTGGCAACCCCCTTTGGTGCGCAGTGGAGATGTTGTGGGTTTACATTGTCTCCCTCCTTTCCACATGCTTGAATCAGAGGGCTCTTTTTATCCCATACACTGCTGAAACACTGCCACAAAACTGCAGCTGGAGCTGTAAAGCACACTATAAGCTTGAAGACTATGTCTCAGAACAACTTTGTTGGACAACAAGGCAAAATCAAAAAAAAAAAAAAAAAAAGGCAAGGGAAAAAGACGACAGGCACAGCAGGCCTTTTTTCCTGCCATTTAGCAGAACTGGAATTTTCAAGTGGATCTTCAGATTTTGTTTAGTAGAGGCTTACAATAGTTTGCCAACTCCAAGCGCCAATACCACCAGTGTAACTATTGAAAGTTTTATTCAGAATATATCCGGCTCCATTATTGTAAGGAAACAGAAAATCAGCTATTGTCTCAACCCTGCATATAGGGATGATTAGACTCTTTGTAAAAAAAGCAACAAATCACATCCCTTAACTCTAAGATCTTCAGAATGAGGAACCTTCCATCTCACAGAAAACACTACAAATAAAATATAATAAAGAAAAGCATTAGAAAGTGACAGCAGGGCAAGTTTTCTTTCAATAACAGAAGAATTTTAAGACATTGGGGTTAGATTTAGATGAGCAGTAAGCAGCAAGAGAGAGCTAAAATGTGCCTTAGTGTGGAAAGAGCTCTAGGGTAAAACCGAAGCGTGTCCCAAATGCCCCTTTTTATAATATGAGGTGACTGGGCACCAGAGTGGGGATTACAGTCTGACTGATGATGTGTGTGAAAAAGTTGGGCCTGAGAGAACTATTTCTACAGCAGAAGAGGACCCTACCCCAGAAGATGAATCCTGTGGACTTTATCTGACTCTCCTCTGGTATCAACATGGAGATTCAAGACACGACTCTTCTCTTCACATCCATCTTTTCCCTCTTTCTGTGATAAGATATAATTATTATTAAACCAGCATGTTTTTTTTCCTGTCTCTCTCAGGTCTGAGAACTCCATGGATGTGGAGACTAAGTATACTTCCAAGTTGATGAAAGAAGCATGCAGATTGCTACTTATAAAAGCTTTTGAACACCAGTGTACCACCTGCAGAGCGCTGATCATGAAGAACACCTTAATAAAGCTCTGAAGGAGAAGCGGAGGCACTTTTCAAAAGCAACCATATTTTTGAATTTTCTCTTGCTTTCATACAAGAAGGAGCTTAAAAACCCAAGCCTCTACTTCCTCCCACATCAAACCAGTCCATGGCTCCCAAGACTGAGAAAGTTCATCACCGTGAAGTGAGACACCAGTGTAACCTCAGCACTTGTACTGTCAGAAGCTGGCAGAGCCACCTGAGGTACCCTGCCCAACGTATCACAGAGACCTGTTGAAACAAAGTACATTGCCCTGCTGTGCTGCAACTGGCTTTACAGCCTTCCTCGCACCCTCTGGGAATGGGGCTGAGGGAACGTTTATTCCTGATAACAGCCAATAACAGCATCAGGGCTTTAAAGCAGGTTCCTCAGAGCCTGGTCCTGCTGGGTCTTTGTGATTCCTGGGCTATACAGACATTCTGGGCCCCCAGAGCAGGCTGTGTCACGACAACTGATTGACATGGTCTTCCTGCCTCGCAGACAGTGTGCAGCCCAAAATGTTTTTAAAGCAGTAGTCTTGACTGTACAAAAAGTTACTGCTTATCAGGTGAATAGGCCAAGCAAAACATAAAGTTCTTGCAGTAAACAGAACTACTTGTTATACAAACCAGTTGCAGGTTAAGGTCTTGCACTATGGTTTTAAGAAGATACCAAACAATGGAACCAGAGGTTATTGCAAATACTGAATTTCGGAATGATCAAATCCAAATAGCTACGGGGTAATGATGTAAAATATGGAGGTTTGGTCCACCAAGTAACACAAGGCTACTGGTTTTGTGTTAGGAAATTGCTAAATACTGAAGCTAAATAACAAAATTTCTACTGCATTTTTAAAAATTAAACTAGATGGAGCTGAAAGAACAGATTGTGGGTCACTGAATTTGCAAAGGCAAAATCTAGCAAAGACAAGATGTAAAAAAAACATTCTCCAGGTGAAAGACAGTAGAAGCTTTTGAGTATTACAGCCATAGCAATTTTACTGTTAGAGTTTGAATTCTGTTGATTTTGTCTTCAGAAAGATAGGCAGCTTGGAGGCCCTTCACAAGTGAAAGCTGCCAGTGAAGCAATGGGTATGGTATTGCACCACATGCATTGCAGATATCTTTCAAGACTCAAATTAGCAAGTTTAAAGAGAGAGATGAAACCAATGATTTTCCAAAGGAATTAAATGAAGATTGAAAAACTTTAGCTTTCAAGATGACAAGAAAAAAAGGACTAAGAAGAACAAAGTGAAAAATGCCAAGATCAGGTTTCTTTTCAAATCAGCAAGACTCAGATATTGTTACTTAAGAGTCTGGATTCTTTGCCGCTGAGAAGTTGCTTCTTAATCACGGTTGGCATTGCAGTGTGTCTCTATAAACAGCTTTGTCTTTAGAAGTGATAGAGTGTCCAAACAGGAGGAGTCATTTGACAGGATTAATTCCATGAAGTTCAGGGCTTGATAGTAAAAACAGAAAAACACTATATTGTTAGTTTTAGGAAAACATTCATACAGGGACTGCCAGATTTTCACTAAAGTCATTTTTTTGCTTATTATTAGGAGAAAAATATTCTATCAGTGTATAGCAATAAAAGACTGTATAATGAATAATAATAAATAATAATAATAAATAATGAATAATAAAAGACAGACTGAAGATTTCTAGTTATCACTTAAAAGTTATCTGCTGAGATTTCAATAAATATCTGTGCTGATGCAAAGTCTATGATGTAAAAAATTTCAATCAATTTATAGAATTTCTCTTAGTAAAATTTTTGTTCACTTTGAAATAGCTTATTAGGAGAAATATAAAAGTAGCTATCAGACATTGGTAAAACTCTGTGACTATCTTCACAGAATCACACAAAATCACAGAATGGTTGAGGTTTGCCGTGACCTCTAGAGATCATCTAGTCCAACCCCCCTGCTCCAGCAGGGACACCTAGAGCACGTGGCACAGGGTGACATCCAGGTGGGTTTGGAAGATCTCCAGAGAAGGAGACTCCACAACCTCTCTGGGCAGCCTGTTCCAGGGCTCTGTCACCCTCACAGGAAAGAAGTTCTTCCTCACATGGAGATGGAACTTCCTGTGTTTTGGTTTATACCCATTACCCTTTGTCCTATCACTGGCGGCAGGATCCGCAGAGTTTGGCCCCATCCTCTTTCCATTCTCCCCTCAGGTACTTATACATATTGATAAGATCCCCTCTCAATCTTCTCTTCTCTAGGCTTCTCTAGGCTAAACAGGCCCAGCTCACTTATTCTTTCCTCATAAGATAAATGCTCCAGTCCCTTAATCATCGGCTCTGCACTGGACCCTCTCTAGAAGCTCAACATCCCTCTTATACTGGGGAGCCCAGAACTGTCCCCAGTACTCCGTGTGTGGCCTCACTAGAGCTGAGTAGGGGGGCAGGATCCCCTCCCTCGATCTGCTGGCAACGCTCCTTCTGATGCAGGCCAGGATCCCATTGGCCTTCTTGGCCAAGAGGACACATTGATGGCTCATGGACAGCTACTTGTTGACCAAGAGTCCCAAATCCCTCTCCATGGAGCTGCTTTCCAGTAGGTCAACCCCTAATTAGTCTTGATTAATTTCTGTCTTGTACATAGACAACCGTATTGTAGAAATCAGGAAAAAGACAACAGAACGATACAATTGGTTGCTCCACAAAGTGTGCTTTAACAGACAATAGGCAATGTGCAGTGCCTATCTGCGTCTCTCAGAAGCCTTCAAAGAACCCAGAATAAAGAGTAAGCCTAAACAATTTCCGGAAATTGAAATTTTCTTGTATAATGATCAAACTTTCCATCAGACTCTACAGAAGCTCAGCCAAAAAAAAAAAAAAAAAAGTAAGTAGATTCTTATGGTTATATTGCACAGTATCTCCGTGAATTCACCTTTAATTAGTTCTCTTTTGTTTCTTTACTTTCAGAGCAAGTCAGCTCAGCTATGCTTGGAGACTAATATGAAACATATTGGGGGCAAAACCTGCATAAATTTAACAAGAGTACCAGTTATCTGCGTGACTTGGAGCCCTGAATTAAAACCAAATTCAGTACATCATATATAATTTCCTTGATTTATTTGAACTCTATTATTGTTTAATATTGCCACTTTGAATGGTTAACTACATGCTTGCTTATGCAGAAATGTAAATTAAATGTTAGTGAGAAACACAAATAATGAACTCCCTAAATACTACCCTATATGTTTGGGCATGTAGGTTTATATTGTAGGTATATAAGTATATATTGTTTCAGGAATTGAAATATTCACTGTTTATATTTCTTTGTAAAGGCAACGCCTTAGCAATGCTACAGATACTGAATGAATGTTGTGCTTTTGTTGGCAGTGACCACCAAAAGAGTTTAAAGATGCTCACCAGTAATTACAGCCCTGCTTATTCTGGTATCTGTTTCACACTCCTGCTGTTTTTGAAAGGCTATCTCCTGAATGACACAATGCGGGGACGAATGCTTTTCAGTCACCTGCTTACAGAAACATTAATAGAGAGTTAATTGGCCTAAGAGATCTGTGAACCTGATTGGCAAAAGAAAGATTTCCTCTAGAGTGTTGTGTACTTAGGGTATGGGAGTTTGGGAATATACCACGGGAGACAGAAACAGCAGCTGAGGAGAGAGGGAAGGAAGGAGAGGGAAGGAAGGAGAGAAAGGACGGGACACAGCATTTTGCAGGTCAGAGCCAGAAGGAAGATGCTAAGCCCAGAGGACTGGGAGATCCACATCAGTCAGCCCTGTTACAATGTGATGGTCCCAGAGCATCCCCTCCTGAAACGACCAAGAGGGAGCAGCAGCTTTCCAGCCAAGCCACATCTCCCTCAAATCACTGAACTGGAAGGTGGTGAGAGGCCCCAAGTGTGTTCCAAAGTGACATTTTTGGTATAGATCCTTATGTTTCATTTTTTGTTATAATACAGGCTATTCCCTTTGAAATCATTAGAATACTTTCGCCTTTGGCTTTGGAAGAAGCAGAGTGAGAAGAGGTGGTTTCAGGTTTGCTTGCTTTTCTTTTAGACACTGCTAGGCACCGAGCAATGCAGCAGTTGGTGGGTTTGTTTTGCGATATTTTCAGGTTCACCTCCTCAGCTCTGTCTCACCATCCCCATGCAGCTAGCCCTGATCATCCTCCGAGTAGGAGAACTCCTGGAGCATGGTGACCAATGGCAAAGAAAGCACAACATGTGCAAAGACACATTATTCCCTTTTAGCCCCCCTCTGACAAAATCGGATAATCTGTGTACCAGTAAATGTTTTAGGTCAAATCCTGGCCTTGCTAAAATGACAATCCCCCAGGTTAATTAGTGGAGCCAGATTTTTTCATCCCTTCTTTTAAGGGGTCATTGTGTAACAAGAATTAATTTACTGCCACAGAGGTCAGAGTACATCTCAGTGTGAATGGAAGATAAAATAAATGACTAAAAACACATAGGAGAGCCTCCTTTTTTCCCTCACATTTTTCACTCATCCAGCAATTTGATAAAACAGACCATTTTGGCTTAAGGAAATAATCTGTTCTAAATAATAGCTCATTTCTATCCTTAATAAAAAATGGAGCAATTTACTGCCAGAAGACACTAAAAATATACTACAAACATTGTCAAAAAAGAATGACCTGAAACTCCATAAGTCTGGAAACATATGTTGCTAGCCAGCAAAGCTGTGTTCATTAAGGTATTTCTTTTATACTTGTCTGGAGTACCAGTATATACAATACTCATCCATGGAACAATGGAGAATTTAATTAATGACTTCTGTTAAATTAAAACAATATGCACATAAAATAACTCAGTTAAACAAAATACAAATGTCCTCTTTCAGAAACTGGTATTTGAGTCTACTTTGTGTTTAGAGCATGGGAACTGCTTCACTCATCCTTATCTGCAAAGCTATTCTTAGCTAATAGTTTTGAGTTTATTTTACTTTAGCAGAGCTACTCAGGGGGAATTTACCACTCATAGGCTGCTGGTATGTTGAAAATAATAAAGCTTTATTTCAGTCTGCTACTATCATTCTCCCTGTGAAGTATGAGACAACTATGGCATCAAAAATCTTATAATACACTTCTTTGTATTGGGTGGTCTGCTACTATGTGAAGAACTGAATCCCACTGATTCTGATCAGCTGTAGTATGCATGAAGCACTGCACTAGTGAGTATGAGCAGTATCAGCAGAATCCAATCAGCATTTCAAAGCACAGTATAGCTAGAAACATGGAAAACTTTCTATTACTTTGCATGCAGGATTTTTTTTCCATTTGATTGAAGGTAACTGTGTACCCCTTTTTCACATTTATTTGGAAAATTGGTAAAATGACAGATAAATACACAAAAATGCTTTACTGTCTATTTGCCACTGAAATAACACGTCCTTGAAAAAAAAATAGAAGAAACCTGAGAGTGTAAAAAGCTAAAAGGGAAGTTTTATCAGGCTAGACCAAACGTTGTTGCATCTTACTTTATGCAAAAGATGTATAATCTTTTCAATGAGAGATGCTCACTTTAAAGTTGCAACCCTCTGTTATTCTATCCTTCACACAGGCTTCGTTCATAACCAGACTCTTAGAACACTGATAAAAATAATCCTTTGTAATTTGTCTCTATGAACCGCACTTGCCATCTGGCTGTGCTGATGATTCTAGCTTATGATGACACTTAAATGCATTTCAATGTGTATATATTGAAATATAATATAATCTGTAAGAGAATATCAAACCACAGCAAAGAGTGAACACCTCAGAAAGGGATATACCTCCTATTTGAGTAGATAGCTGATCACTTCTGCCAAGCCATCACTTCCCATTCTTTTAAATCCATTCCAGATGGGTTAGTTCTTCCACAGCCTCCACAAAATCACAACAGCAACATTAACAACTGAAATACGAAGCAGAAATTCTCATGATACCCTCCTCTAGGCTAACCTATTCTGTGCCTTCTGTAGAAAATAAGCTCTTGCAGAAGTACACACAGTGATTGGGGCCATCTCTGAATATCATGCTCACACTTAATAATTTCAGACAATAGATGAGAATTTCAATCTTTCATATGAAAGGCTAAGCTGACAAAACTGAAAGAAACAAAAGTTGGGAAGTTCAGAAATCTCCATGAAAATAAACTCTCAGGAAATACTAAGTTCTGTTTGCAGAAATTACTAATGCTAGACTAGGCCAGTGTAACAGTAATTTAAGTTTCTACAAGACAGCATAAACAGAGACCAGACTCTAGAATAAATCAAAACAGTGTTAGCAGAACAGCAACTGATGTCAACGGAAGCAGAGCTGCACATGTTTCTTTTGAAAATGCAGATATCTAATACTGGGAGGCCTGGGAATCTGAAATGCAGTTTCTTGGGAATAAAAACCAAAATTAGGTGGATTTTTTTTAACCTATGACATGCTCTGGTTGACCCTGCTTGAGCAAAGGGCTTCAACTAGATGATCTCCAGAGGTCCCTTCCAACCTCAGCCATTCTGTGATTCTATAAAAGAGGACTTCACCCAATGCCTTGATTTTCTTTGTACACTGCATTACAGTGTATTGAATGAAAGCCCCTGCTGCACCATAATTTAATTCACTCAGATGTGAGGGTTATTTCCACACCCAAATCCCAACTACTGCAGAGCCATGAGCAGCTCTAAAGCCTGACAACTTCCAGAAATGTGCTAGTAGAGCAAGGGTAGCTACACCAAAATATGTGTCCTCCTCTGTGAAACATGGCTCCTATTATGTGATTAAGTTCAGTTTGAAATTCAGTGACTTCTTAAATACAACCTGAAAAGAGTGTCATTCCTCCTAAACACCTAGACTGCTCCAAAAGATGAAACTCTAGCACAAAAACGTTGTGGCAATGAAGCTGAGTGATGCCAGAGGAATAAAAAAAGAAGGAAGGACTGCCAACTTCTGCACAAACAAGACTTTGCATCAAAAATGCCAAGCACATGATGGCTCATTTCTCAAAAGCTTGATTTTCTGCACCTTGTTTCATTATTCCTTCAAACAGTTACTACTCTTTAAGTATTTTCAGCTGAAGAGTTAAAAAAAAAGTGTTTTCATACTTCTGTTTTAATTTAATTTACTTGCATAAATGCATCCTTGACAATCCTGGAGAATGAAATTTGCCGTCCCCAGAACAGGTACAACACAGCCAAAAGCCCTGCAATTTTTTCAATATTGCCCTCCCAATAAACCCCAACCTTTGCTGAAAAGGAGTGTTTCTAGGAGCAAAAGGACAGTTTAATCTCCATGTCCATTCAATTTTTGGCCTTTGTAAAGAGGCTGCCAAAAAAAAGTTGCCAATTAGTGCTAATTGTAGAGGAGGTTTTTGTGATGTGCACCCTTGTCCACTGAAAATTGGATTACACTCATCAAACTCATTTCCTATGCTGCTGCTGGTGCGTTTTATTCAGGTCACCAGCACTTCTACAGTTAGCCTATTTTAAAATATTGCCTGATGATACATAAAGAGAACAGGGTTTGGTGACTCGGTCAGTCTTGCATTTTATTCCCTTTCTCTCAAAGTGTTAGATTTATGTGGGGGGTTATGTTAGCTGAGTTTTCTCAACCACAATACACAAAAACAAAACAAGACTTCAAGGCCTTTTGGTTCTCATGTGGTTATATAATAATACATTAATATAAAGGATTTCCATTTTTAGACATCAAACCCATGACAGATGTTTTTGGATCTAGTTGCATTTACTTAGTCTCCATTATTCTGGCACACTTTGATCTGGAACATTCCTTGTCTGTGATCAAAAGTAAAATGAATTCAGATTCATTCCCTTTCATCTCATATGCGCAAGACGTGTGAACCATTTACTTAGCCCTGCTACTCTGTATGATGAGTATTGTTTTTTTCATTGGTTCCTGGTGGGGTTTTTCTTTCTCTGGTAGATGAACCAGCCCCTTTATAAGATCTTACAAAAGACACTGACAGAATGTCACTTCACATTTGTCAAGAACAAACTCCACAATCTCTACAACAAATGATGTTTTACAATGTCTCACAGAGGATTTTAGCAAACTGAGGTTAATTAGCCCAGGAAAAAAGAAAAGATAGCAATTAAGGCATCAAAACTGTCTTCAGATAACCTGAAAGGTTTTATTCAACCTCAGGGAGTGGATATTACAAAGACTAACACCACAAAATATTCCTGAACTCCTCTTTCCTATAACAAAGTATATTTGTTGATAAAATGAGAAAGATTACTCTTGTTTAGCAGTGGTTGCTCTCATTACTCAGGCTCAAAGGTTAGAAGAGATTTTTGGTAATATTAATTTCTTTATTTTCACAGGTTTACCTCATATAATTAGCATAGCTGAATGCATTTCCTATGCCTATATGTTGTTGCTAGAAGGGTTATCAGAAACAGAAACAGGCAACCAAAATAAGCAGTTTTACAAATAGTAGTTGAAAATAAAGCAAAATGCTACATGTTTTGAATCATACATCAAGTATTAAAATTCTGAACTTTAAATTTGTCCATAATATTTCTTCTCTGTAACAACTAGCTAAAGTTAACACAAGTTTTGAAGAACAGGATCCTTCATATATACCCTGTATATATGACTTTTTTGTATATATTTGCAAGCTAATTTATAACTGACTTACAGCAACACATTTAAAAGTGAGATACAACCATAGACTACCATCCCCTAAGCATATAAGCGTTAATGTAACTTCAGCAATTTAAATTGTCCCTTAGAAATGTAGGAGATGACTATAGAGTAGTCACAGACATCTTTAGAAAGAATAGGATAGCTTTAATGACTTATGTGACAGAGCTGATAACATCAACTTTTCATATCTGTCATGGTCCAAGAATGTGCTCACAGTGTATTATTGCTGTTCAGCTGACATGTGGAAATACATGAAGCAGGGGTAATGGTGCCTCTTGTAAGCGTGTAGATAGTCTGGTATAGTTCCATGGCAAAACTGTATTTTCACTTTCTTACTTCTTTGTATTATCTTCACCTGCTTTGGCAGAAATTCAACACTGCACACTTTTATTCCCAACTTAAGCTTGAAGGGAATTCTGGACAACATATGATGTCTTATAGGGTTGTATGCGGGAATTATTGATGAGAATATTTGAAGACATAGAAATGAAATGATCCACGTAGTGTGACCTGAAGCTCTTACTGGCACTTGTTTGAAGTAACCTTCTTAATTACAGAATCACGGAATGGTTAAGGTTGGAAGGGACTTCTAGAGATCATGTAGTCCAACTCCCCTGCTCCAGCAGGCACACCTAGAGCACGTGGCACAGGGTGGCATCCAGGTGGGTTTTGAAGATCTCCAGAGAAGGAGACTCCACAGCCTCTCTGGGCAGCCTATTCCAGGCTCACAGGAAAGAAGTTCTTCCCCACACAGAGATGGAACTTCCTGTGTTTCAACTTGTGCCTTGTCCTGTTACTGACCACCACAGAGAAGAGTTTGGCCCCATCCTCCCTACATTCACACCTAAGGTACTTGTACATGTTGATCAGATCTCCTCTTAGTCTTCTTTTCTCTAGACTAAGCAGGCCCAGCTCACTTAGTCTTTTCTCATATGATAGATGCTTAATACCTTTGTTGCTTCAGCTATGTGGACAAATATAAATCCCAAATACATTCTGGTAGTATATTAACATCACAGAATCTTTTATATTATCTCAGAACTTATTACCAATTTAGTCTTTTAATATTAAAATGAAAATTCTTCAAACTGAACACCTTCCATTCTGTTTGCTTTACTGATCGGTTGAAAGCCCTTTGCTGACTTTATTTTTCAGACCTTTCCAGTTTCTAGGGCGATGTTTTCAATAAATTATTATCCATATTGGTTTTATATTGTCTCTGGATGGCAGTAAAGAGACTGATGTTAGAGGAACTTTTTTCACACAGGCTATTTGTATGACACATTGTGTTGTCCACTACGTCAGGCACTTTGAATTCCCACGTGTTACAGTTCTGGAATAACAGAAAGGCAGTGCCTATCCCTAGCCCAAACTGCAGCACTTCAGGCTTTCAAAAACGTTTGTGATCTCATTGTTTTTCTCAATAAGTCATAACTTTCCTGGCTTGTGTACAGTTCTGCAGGTTGTGGCCAAATAACTGAATGACATTTGAAATCATCTGGATATCATGTATGGTTTACAAAGCAGGATACATACAGGATGATACATACATACGGGCAAATCATTTGACAATTTGCCCCTGGAAAGGGGCATACTGCCAGTATGTAGCATTGTTTAGGTGATTGACTGCCATTTCAACACTGAAACTATCTGCCCAAAAGATAAATTTATATTAAATCAAAAATTAATTCCTCAATTTGAGTATCATTACACCCTGGAGAAATGAATGCACAAAGGCTACTTTGCAGCTGTGGAAAAGATTGCAAATAGTTTTGCGTTGCCAACGACTGCCAGCCAGAAAGGGCACGCAGTGTTACAGTTTGCTATTCTGTAGGCCCATCATTATATTTTATGTACATAACAATAAAGCTTTATGTCCTTGTAGAAAAATTTCATTCAAAATAGCTGGGTGCACAGTAAGTCCTTGGTTCCATCGCATAAAAAAGAACCATGGATCAGGCGGACAAGGGGCTTTTTGGTGCTTGTGAGCATAGCGGAATTAGTTTGCTATTTTCTTTCTACTGCCGGATGTTGGGCTTTCCCCTTCCTTGCTCTAGGAGGGCAGAAGGAAGGTCAGTGGATGCTGAACGTTACCCGCGCAGTGAAGGAGACCCCCCAGAGATCACGGGGCTGTGGTGTGAGCCTGCGGACGGATGTGTCCAAGACGTGCCAGGACACAGTGCCAAGAGGGCCCCTCATGGTGGCCCCTCCTGGGGGCTCCTTTCAGGCCAGCATGACATCTGCTTGATGAGATTGCTGCAGCACACAAATATTTTATATTTTTATGCTATACAGCTAACTCCTGATCTAGAATGGACAAAGTGTGAGTTATTGCCAATGAGTAACAGTCCGACAGTGCAGCCATCCTCACTGCTGTGGAGCAGTCTGGAATCCCACCCAGTGTCAGCGTTGGACTTGTTTCTGTCCATAACAGTTCATAACTCTTCCCCAGAGGGCTAAATTCGTGCAGAGAGCACAACTAAGAGAAATCTTGCATTTGGCATACATAGCATCCAGAATTAGACCTGCATACTATTTAGAATTATTGCCAGATTACCCTTCATTTTTTTCTGCCCATCATCTTTTTGAGCACTTACATTTTTGAAGGAACTTGTAGCTGCAGTGACCAGCCTAGGAAGAAATAATAAAAATGTTTAAACGCATTTTTACAATCCCATTTCTGCTCCTATTTAATTCTCAGATGCTATTTTTCTTTCTCTCTGTATGGAAGTCCTGTGGATCCTAATCCTGTCTTCTTTGGATGCAAACTTTCTTCACACAATACTTTTCCTCTGAAGGATGTGGCACTATTACAATTGTATTTAAGCTTGCCATATCCATCAGTAAATCTGAAGTCCTTTAGTCTGAGATATAGTGGAATTAAATACTCATCTTTTGATTCTGGTACTCAAATATAAAACCATCTTTCATTTTTTTTAATGGAATAAAATAAGCACATTCTTCATTGTTGCTTCTAAAGATTTGTTAACTAGTTGTCAATGACAACATACATTGTTGGATTTGCTTTTGCAACATTGTTGCAACATTGAGGATTTTTTTTTTTGTCAGTTTTCTTGACAGTGTACAAATCTATCAGCAACTACTTCTAATACAATTTTCAGAGTCAC
>NW_010582033.1:286959-305020 GCF_000705375.1 Tinamus guttatus
CAAGGGCACACTGCTCCCTCATGGTCAACTTGTTGTCCACCATGATGCCCAGGTCCTTCTCTGCAGAGCTGCCCTCCAGAAGGTCAGTCCCCAGCCTGTATTGGTGTCTGGGATTATTCCTCCCCAGGTGCAGGACCCTGCACTTGCCCTTGTAAAGGGGATATATGCTTAATGTGCTTTAAGTCTTGCTCTAGTCCTTAGCATGTCAGAGTCTCTTAAGGTTTCCCCTTTCTTTGTAGAAGCAATTACTCAGATCACTGAATTCAGACACCTTTACCATGTAGACTTTTAAAACTGCAAACTCCGATTTGTTCTAAAAGCTACTAAATAAAACACAGCACCTCAGTATTTGATAACTCAAGAATGCTTTGGCTGCATCTGCCTATTCCTGGACTGTTATTCACAAAATAAAATAGTAGTATACTATGACCCTCCTTGTATTTAGCAAGCATGACAACTAACTTAGTTTTCAGTATTTTCAATCTACCACAGAAACACTTTAGGATAAAAGACACATCTTGCTACGTTTTTTTGTCTTCCACGCTTGGATGGGAAGGGAAGTGGAAGACAATTAACTTCATATTGTCATGTTGTAAGAAATCTTACGATATACAGAATTACAGCCATTAAAATCAATATTTTGGGTCTTCCCGAGGTACATTCTTTTTCACAGTGCATGCTCCACATAACGCTTACTGCATTCAGAGTGAAGTGTAAAAGTGGTCTCTCTCCCACTGGAAGTACAAACTAATATAGCACTCTAAAGAATGTAAAGTCACATACTTGACTGACTCTTCACTTTAACACCCTTTCTGAGATCCATACATACTATAGTAAGTGACATAATAACAAGGTGTTGATGATTTACTTAAAGACAATTGTGGGAAAGGTTTGTTCCTCTTATGTTCAGATGAAATCTCCAGCTATAACAGAGTTTCATCATGGGTCATAGAGTATATAAAGGATAAGACTTTAAGCTGAGACTTTGAATTACATTTGAAGTTCTGGACAAAGATCAAATGCAGAAACACATTGCGTTTAAAGAGTAAGACATTAGTTGGAGAGTTTAAAATGTGAAATTCTCATAACTGGGCATGTTTCATGGCTCTGATACAGATTGCTTGAGTGAAGTTAGTATTAAATCATGATGTGTTACAGTGTTTTGATCTCTCAAATAAAGATAATGACTATTGTTCATCAGGAAGATTGTGATGATTAATAATTCATTAAAGCATTTGAAATGTCTGGATGGAAGCTGCTATATAAATACGTAGTGTTATTATTTTTGTAATTTATTTCCTATCTCAGGGGATACTATGGTTACAGTTTAGATAGCATTTTATTTCTTAAATCTTTGCAGTGGCTTTTCTTGATTATCTTGGACCACAAACTCATATATCTACTTTAACCCAGAAGTTGAAAGAAAGCCATTCAGCTGTTATCAGAATATTTTTTAAAAAATATTTCCTTCAGCTGTTAGAGAAATTGTCCAGGAGTTTTCAGCACTTGGCTTCTAATAGGCATGTGCAGTAATCCCCATCTTGAACTGCTGCTTTGTTAAAAATAGTTCAAGCTTCAAATTCAGTTATCTACCTGATAGAGAGGAAGCCTTTTCTCCTTATCTAAGGGGATGGAAAATACAATAATAAAACACATGCATGTTACGGTGATGAAAAAAACACTGTCACCTCCTATGGGAATATATATTAAAAACATAAGGTAACAGTTACACCTATAAGGTATAAATAAGATGTGCTTCTTATAAACACTGGGTACCGACCTAGAGCTCTTGTGAGAATGAGTAGGTCTGAACTTTTGTCTCATGGCTGCTTTGCACCACCCTGTCCACAGGTGATGTTCCCTTTGTTCCCTTAGGGCTTTTCTTAGGGGTAAGTCTGAGTCTATGGACATAGCGCCTTGGCATTGCATTGCTTTTGCTTCCACTTTCTGGAAGTGAAAAAGAAGCATGGATAGAGCAGGGCTGTGTTTTGGTGTCTTTAAATGATGCTTTTTCAGGCAGTGACAATTTTGCCTCATTCATAACAGTTCTGAGCTTGTTCTAAGTTGTATCAGGGACCGAGTGTTCCCCTACTCAGCTCCAGCAACGTGGAGCTGAAAAAGGAGCATATAATTATTTTGGCTCCCAGCCCTTGTCTTTTCTCCAGAGTAGCTTGGCTGGGCCAGAGAGTCTTATTTCCACAAAGTATTGTCTACAAATACAGTAAGGATGACACTCTCTGTGGTCACAGACAGTCCTCTTACAACTATCTAAACTGTATCTGTATCTCACTGATATGACACAGTTGGTCCATAATTTTCCACCATTTACATCAATACAATTATTCCAGTTTATCCAGCTAGAGTCTGAGCTGAGTCTTCTTTGCTCTTTTAGCAAGGGGAAAAGAACCAGCTAGCACACGTTTAAGAAAATAGTGCAGAGTTATGTATTTTGATACAAACATCTACAGCATGCTTATCTTTCTTTTTTTCTTTGCTGTCTTTTTTTTTCCTGTAGCACCTGTTAGTATCAAGTTACTTAATCAGACTTTGGGCTGATTATATTAAAAAAATAGATCAAACAATGCAGCTTTTTTGGATAGTTAGGTTATAGAAAACCAGTTTTTCCTTGCCAAAAAAAAGTGCTGCCTATCTAAAATACACTTTCTTGGAGCAGAGGCATGCTATATATGCTAGTGGAATGGACTTTGCATTCTCTAGGTTTTTGCAAATTATAAACCTCTTAAAATCCTGTGTTCAGTAGAAGCTTGTACATTTTAATAGCTAAACTCTGAATTGTCCTGTTCACAAGGAAACTGCTTTATTCCCCCACAGTTCCTAGTGCTGATCAGATTGTATATATAATATTCATCAAATTGTATTTAGGATACATTAGAGAAAGGCTACAGTGAAGCAAAGTTTTTCTTTTAATAACTGCTTTTTGATGTGCCTATGCTTTCAATGCCTCTCCCCCAACACTCCAACACTTCTGATATCTTGATGGAATGATGGAAGATCTTATGTGATATGAATGCAAAGGAGATGAAAGGGAATAGTAGAAACAATACACAAATGTAATGACATGAACAACTATGTTTAATGCTGCAAGGGAAAGTATTAAGAAATGAAGAAACTATTACAATAAAATTTACAAGAATGTTAAATTATTAAAATAAAAATATTAAACTGTGTTGTAGGTCATTTCATCTGTATCCTGTTATGTATTTCTGTATTTCTCTTAGCATAATACTGAAGTTAGCTCAGGAATATCTCTACCCTCTGAGAGAGACCACTGAGAACCCACGCAGCCATAGCAGCTTTGCACAGCTCAGCAGCGCTCTGCACTCCGGCCAGGGCTGAGCGGAGAAGGGTAAAGGATCTTCTTGTCTTCTCTCTGTAGTGAAGCTGGGCTTACTGCTTTCAGAAGCAGCACTGGAAATCATTTAGATAGGAGGTCTTCCCTCATTTTAATTAGGTATTATGATTAGTATTATAAATATGCTGCAGTTTATCAAATAAATGTTACAGATTTCCTAGCTCGTCCTGCTTGAAGCATTGTGGGCACCAAGGCAGGACTTCAAGACTTCCAGAATCGACAGCGGAGTGTTTGCAGTTCCTCAGGACCTTCAGTACCCAGCTCAGACTCCCCTGCAGGTTCAACTTTGACCTTCCTGTGGATAAAGATGGTAACCCAGGATTGGCCCTACAGGTCATTTTGGCAAGAGAGTACTGGCTATTAACATGGTGGACAGCAAGCACAGCATGAATATTCTCAACAGAACACATATTCTCTACCTAAGACCCACTGCCTGGGGTGACAAAAATGACCACATACACCCTGCTTGTTTTGCCTGGGTTACAGCACCTGAGAAAAGGCATTGGAGTATAGGAGATGGCCACTACCAAGGGGCAAAGATCGGTGTCCTAATGGCAGAGTGAGTCCCTGTCCTCCACCAGCGACATCTGATGCAGAAATGCTGGCTCCCTGGAGCTCTTACATTGGCTCTCCACCAAAATCCTGCTTTCCTCTTCTCTTTTTCCTTTTCCCTTTTCTGTGTCACCAAGGACCTTTCTCCTGCTTTTCCATCTTCCAGATGGCAGGATTCTATTTTTTATCCCGTGATGAGAAGCTTGAAATGGCTTTGACTCCATCCCAGATGAATCAGGAAAATAATTAAAGCACACTGGAATAAAGCATATTCCACTAACTAAATATTAGGTTGAACTTAAAATAAGTGAACAAATAAGGTACTTGTCAAACAGATCTGTGTGCACTTATCTTAGAACATTTTAGCACTACTATCCCTCATAAGTACGAAATGTTAGTCTATTTGCTCATTGTAATTAAAAATAGTATCATTTCATCTCTTGAATAGTGCAGCAAGTAACTCTGCATATTACAAAACTCTTTAGTGTCAACCATAATGACCACAAATAGTTCTCTTTAAAGAAGAGATGTGCTTTAATTCTAAACTTCTTGTTGGCATTTCTATTAGCAGCTTTGGAGGTATGTTTTAAGCAGTGTAAAGTTATGTTCTGATATTTCTTCAGGACACTTTATTTCTTCTTGCCAACGTTTTATATTACATAAGTGTAAAAGAAGTGACAGGCATTGTGTGTGTAATCATGGTTAATTTTTAACATCAAAAACTCCTCTGTGATCTTAAAAGCTTTTAATTTGTTCACAGGCACAGGTTTGTACAAGCACTGTGCAATGTCTGTCTGCAATTTTAACAAATCGGTATAGTGGTATCTCACTCTCTATTCAAAATTGTTTAATTAAATTTGAGAAATGTGTCAAGCTGTTATATAACTTTGACATTTTTAAACATCATTGCAGATGTTAATACTTTGAACTGATATTGCAAGGTGCCGTAGCTCTCATTTAAAAATTCTACACCCCCAAAACCTGCTGAGATTGATCCAAGGTGTTCAGCATCTCTGAGAACACGCTTGGTCAAACTGAGTTCAGAGTGAATGGAATAAATTTGGGGGAATTCTTAAATCAGTAGTAAATCTCCCATTCACTTTAGCAAACCTAGGCCTTTTGAGTCCTCAGTGCTCAGTTATGAAGCTGATAGTTCAATGATACTACAGATTAAGAAAAAATAAGGAACATATTTGTGTAGACCCTTCTTCCCAAATATACACGCTTCACTGATCCAGCATGCACTAATGGTATCAAAAATGCTCCCTTTCAGAAGGAGTTTTTAATTAAAAAGGCCTAATTTCTGCTATTAAGAATATTGCACACAATGGCAGAGGTGATGATACAGCCAAGCCACTAGCAGAGCTATAGCGATCAAGATTATCTTGTCCCTCATATTAAGAGAAACTAGATAGAAGCAGATATTAATAAATTAGCTGTGTAACGTCAACATTCAGAAATAATAACTTGCTTGCATTTCTATTTTCCATGATTTAGTTGTCTTTAGTGATTAAATATTTACAATTTAACAAATGTAATGGTAATGCAGAAAAATATCTCATAATTTTTCACAGCATGTGAAGATCATCTAGTTGATATTTCTGCTATAAGGTACTGAGAATAATCTGTTGCCAGCGCTATATGTGTACTACAGAGAGTGACTGAGGGAAATACAAGGTGCATTCCTTAATCATCCTTGAGCCATGACTCTCATGCACCATCTAAAGCAGGCTTGATCCAACAACATGCCCTGCTCCTTTGGCTGTGACCTGTAGTCCACAGCCATTCTTATTATCCTTTGGATCCTGAAGCTTAATGGCTTTGCTGGCTTGCTGTCCACGGACAGATACATGCCCTGCAACATTCATTCTGGTGCCTGCTCTCTTGGCTGATACCAGTCTATGGGTTCCCCAGCATAAGTGTATGGGCAGGTCTCCAAGATATACAAGAGGAGAGCAGGGAGTCCTGGGGTCTGTTGCGCTTGTGCGACAGGGAATCAGCTGCTCCCAGCACAAATGGTTGCACGTCACTCCTTGATGTTCTCTAAGTACAGGGAGTTTCAAAATACCCGCAGGAGTTTTCCATGGTAAAAATACTTTTGAGAACATATTTGCATACATAGTCATAGCTCCTTCACTTTGCAGAAGCATTTTCATCGCTAGAAGTTGACCTTTCTGAATATCTGCCAACAGCAAATGAAAGAAAATCCAGATAAAAGGAAGTTTCTCCATTTTAGGTATTTAAAAAATTGGAAAGACATGTTTGCTGTATTTAGCCTGCCCTGCTTTTTAATAAGGGCAGGGAAAGTATCCCATGGCCTTGCTTGGACTCTAGCCCTCCGCTCTCTGACATGAATGGCCAGTGACTCTTTGCCTCCTTTCCCCGACCGCCCGAAGTCGTTCCACCTACTGCTCGGCTTTCTGTCAGGTCACTGGGGCTGCCTCTGCGAGAAGGGCATCTTCCTCTCATCTCCTGCCAGGCTCTTTCTTGGCAAGAGCCCTGGCTGGGTATATGACAGCTAGCATACTTTTACTTTCTAGCACTTCCCGTAAGGGGACTTTATTTACTAACTGTTTAACTTTAGAACCTTTCTGCTTCACTTCAATATGAAGTTTTCTATTTCTGTTGCCCCCATCTTTTATGGCTTTCACTTATGAGACAAGTATACAAACTAAGATTCATAGAGAAGTATTTAACACATTAGTACTGCCTAGCAGATGCTACAGTTCAAAAAAGAAGCCTAACATAAGTTTTTCACAGCAGCTTTGGTTTACAGTTTATATGTTGATCCATTGCATGAATATAAAAACATTTTGGTGCTAAAAAATGGAAATTCCGTCTGTGGTGAATCTAGCCTCCATGTATACAGGCAGAAATATTTTCAGAAAACAGAAGATTTTATAATAGAAAATGGAAAACTGAAGGGAGTAAGCTGAGTGAAGCTGAAGCAACATGAGCCACAGCTCTATAGTGATATGGCTGTTTTCTGCGTGGGAAGAGCAATTCTTACTGTTAATTACTGGACCATAAGAGTTCTTTCTAACATATCAGATTTAATGTGTCAAGGAAGGAATGCATCTATTGCCCTGTAGGCTTTTTTTCCTATGGTTATACAGATCAAGTTCCAGTTATTTTATCTCTTATTTCAAAAAAGTAAAGTAGGTCTGACTATCTAAGAGTCTGCCACAGTTAGTCTTTGCTGATAATAGATTTCATTTTTAAGAAACTGCAGGAAAGTTATAGATAATTGTACTTAATACCACAAGGTATTATGCGTCTGTCTGCAAATTACAAGCGACTGATATCAGACAAATCTGGCTGAATTTAACAGGCATGTATAGTATGCCTGTTATAGTGTGATTCACAGAAACGTTCGGTCTTGTGCATTGTCTAAATGGGGAAGCAGATAATTATTTTCCAAAGAAGAATGCGATACAGTAATAATAGTAGTATTATGTAAGCAACATGGGTGAGTTTCTAATTTCAGATGCATAACATGCTTGCCATATTCCTGAGTGGGTCTTTTACTATGCCCAAAGTATTATATAACGCATTACTGAGTGCACACAAGAGCATATTGTTAGGACGTTCACTAATGCAAGCGATGTGTGTCACACTGCTAAGATCTGTAGTAGAAGTTTCCATGTATTCTCAAAAAATATCTTTCAGCAATTAGACAACGCAATTCTTAGCATGCTTTTGAGCAGGCTGGATTGAAAATGTTTCAGAATCAGAACAACTGTGTTTCATGGCCACATTTCATCAACATAAAACTATCTAAGTAATAGCGTATGACCTAAAGAGGCAACTATGAGAACAATTGTGTGTGTGCATTTGCTTAAAAAGAGTACATTTAGTAGCAAAAGCTTTTAAAAACAGAAGTTTAAAAGAACTCTGTTTTTGAAAAGGTCATATTTCTTAGAGAATAGATTATGAATAAATAATTCTTATAGGTTTCCTCTACTCTATTTCCTAATTCCGTTTTTCTGTAAGAATATGAACTGAATGCGTCTCAACAAATGCAGGGGGAAAATAATCATAAAAAAAAAAAAGAAAAAAAAGAAAAAAAAGTAAGAATATGGGAGTTGGAATATCTGTGAAATAAATCACTAAAACACATGTTAGGGAGGATTGGTGTTCCTATTTATTTCTAATCTTTCTGATGAAGCTGATTTAGCTTTTATAAAAAGCTTGAGTGATGCCACCATCTGTTAGCTTGCAATCACTGTATCAGATAAGGCACTGTTTCCTCTTGCCACCTGCTCTGCAGACCGCAGACCATAGTCAGAATTCAGCTGATATTTTGAATGACATGATTGTAACTGTTTCTGTCACCTGTATTTCAATTCAGAAATTTCTCTAGGAATACTCTCCTACTTTTAGCTAGATGAAAATGCTGCAATTATGAATTTAAAAAATCACAATCTAATGACTAGGATTTTAAAGATTTTACCTTCCTTACTTTCATTCCCTACTAAATCAAAATCCTGGGTTTTCTTTAGATCTTTTCCTTTTTTTACTCATTTTGCATCTATTTGTTTGATTTGCTGCAAGATGCCAAACCATGACCTAGCATGATCTCTGTAATAATATATGTCTTACTGTGCATAGGTTAGAAGATAGACTATCCATGTATTCCAGAAATAGAAATAAGCAACCAGCTTGAAATTACAGTAACTTCTCTTTTTGCATGAATAGTTTCACAGGAATGTAAACATAACAAGACCATCTATAATTTGTGCAGATGAGGCCAGACTTGATATTGTCTGGCTTACAGAAAGGCCAATCGCCATCTAACTCACTGTTCTGAAGCAGCAGTTTTCAGGAGGAAGTTCGCCTATAACTGAAGTAAATACCCCCAAGAAAGGACTGCTTGCTACTGAAGCCCCTTTCAGGCCATCCTATAAGGCTGTTAGTTGCAGTATTTATACAATGCATGGACCTGTTTGTGAGTGTGTCTCTGGGACAACCTTTAAGAAAACTTGAATTTAATAATATTTTAAAAATCTTCTGCATTAGCATAAGCCAGAAGTGGAAAATGTATACTTTATTCTATAAAAATTACTGGATGTGTTCACAGGTTGTATATATGCACATAAATGAAACATTTTCTGTAATTGAAGATGACAGGAGGAGAGGACAGAAGCACTAGGACAAGCTTTTGAGACTAAGTAACCCTGTACAAAGTTCCAAAAGAAGCTAACAAATTTCAGAAAACATTTAAAGTTAGGCAAAAGTTGGCCAACTACGTAGTCACTCTTCTTGAGCAAAGATGCAGCTCAATAGTTTTATTTCTGTAGCTCCTCAAAGCTATGGCAAAGAATGCTCTTCCAGTTTTATTGCGCATGGAATGAAACTGCTTATTATTTTCTAAAATGGTAATGAAAGAGCTTATCATACATGTGTGGGAGAGTAATGTTAAAATTACAGTGGAATTACTTAGGCCTTCTCATTCTTTTGTAACAAATGAATTATTGAGTACAGAAGCTTAATATATTTGTGGTTTTAGAAATGGAAATGTAAAGAATAAAAAGCAACTGGCCTTAGCGAGGAAAAGAGAGAATTCAAGTTTGTTCTAGATTTTCAGCTCAAATTCAAAGTAGTTTAGCACTGATCCAAATATTGCCCATTTCATGATCCCTGCTTTCCTAAATCAAGTAATCTGATCAGCGTGCATCAGATCTTAGCTTTATATGCTCTACAACACAAGAGTTTTCATTTTGGCAGGGAGACTTAGGACTGACATTTATAGTTGTATGGATTTTCCTAGTAACATTAAAGTTGTCTCCTATGCTACAGAAAATATGAACGCTCTACATGAAAGGTTTTAATCAGTAAACTGGTGCTTCAGTTTTGTACCTCTCATTTCCTGCAAGTGAGAGTGCTTTATAAGACCCTGGTCTAGTATCCAGTGAATCAGTGGTATCTCAGGAAAATGTTACAAGCTCTTACTAATTCATTTTTTGAGTAACTGAGGTAAGGATTCTTGCACTTTTTACCAGACTCTCACAACTTACACATTTATCCAAATGGGTTACCTATCTGTTTGGCTATCCTGCCTTGAAACTAAATACTCAAAGCAAACATTCCAGATCCTGCTTGAGGCTGTGTAAAGTTATTCCTTTTTTGTTCAATGACTGAACCACATTGACTTTTAACTCTTTGGTTCAGATCTAACCAAAATGATTTTTTTCCCTGACATTGTTGACCAGAGAATTTAAAAAGGAAAACTGGAAAAACTTCCACTTCAAGGAAGACAGAGAGAAAGGCAGAGGAAGTGACACTAGCCATAAGGAAAGAAGTTCTTCTACACAGGAACCTCAAGCAAAGAGACTCCAGCAAGGACGCAACAGTCTTGAGTTTATTTTCTCTTGCTGTCTGAAAGGGATATGAAACCATCCAACAGAAAGCTGATCCAGCCTGCTATACTGTAACTGATTTTCCACTAGGTAGGTGGAAAATATCTTATATGAAGTGGGATATCGGCAAGAAAATGAGTTACTACCATCCCCGGGTTACTCTAACAAACATTTTTTAATGGAAACATAAAGTCAAATCTTTCTGGCAAGAAATGGAAATTAAATTTGTATTTTTTTTCCCCTGGATGCTTTCTGTAACTGTTGGTTGGGGTAAAAGCTTTCCTCCTGCATTAGTTTTATGAATCCAATACTGATTTCAGCCAAAAGCACCCGGTGAATTTGATTTTATTTATTTGTCAACATAATTTTCCCTGTAATTGTCTTGAAGATTTAATTGACTAATCTAACTAGGGCATCACTACTTTGTGCATAAAGAGTGGGTATCTCCTGATACTCAAAAAGCTGAGTAGCAGGAGAAAATCTTTCAGAGTTAATAAAGACAGAAATATATAATTTCCAAGTCTTACAGAATAATAGAGTCTAAGACAGATTGAAGTCATAATTGAAATCAATTGATTTGGATAAAGCACTTTGATATAAACTGTAGCAAAAATGGTATGAAAATAGTATATGATTTTTCAAAGAAAAACACACCAAAACAAACAAGCAAACAACAACAAAAAAAAGAAGATTCCTCCACTCATAACTTGAGTTTTGAGTTTGTATAAGCCTTGTACAATAAATGTAGTTCTTTACATATTTTTTTATTGCTTTGCCACTGAAGACTTCATTTATCTTTATTTTAACAGTCAGCTCAACATTTTCCTACAAGCCTCTGAACCGGAGAAAATAGTGCACAGAGAAAGGTTAAAAAATCCTGTATCTAAAACAATCTGAACGAAGATGGTAAGTTCCACTGTGCTGAGTAACTCAATGACAGCTGGCAGAAAACTGGCAAATATTTTCCTAGAAGTTTCTCGCAAGGCATGAAGTGTACACAGTCTCCAGGGGTTGTCTCTCAGTGCTGTACACAATTCCACTCTCCTCTTGCCTCTTGCCAATATATGAATACTTAAAGTTAAAAAGACTATGATAATATTTTGCCTAATGAAATATCACAAAGATTATAACTTTTGGATGTTTTTGCCTGAGTATAATATGAAATACAATCTCATAGAACAGTGAAAATACTGCAGAGCAAGTTCATACATCCTCTGAATCACAACACTAATATGAGCATGTCTCATGTGGCTGCCACAGCCCTAGTAATGTGATCTAAGTAGTCTTTTTAGCACTCACCACAGCCACACCTAGCACAGTGAATGCAGCTCACTTGTTTCTGGATCCTACTATTTGTGCAGCTTACTAGTATGGTAATGTACTTTAATTTGAATGTCTGGTTTTCACAACTTCAATTCTCAGAAAGCTGGCTTTTCTAAAGGACACAGGATACCACTGGGTAACCCTCCATTTAAATTAGCCCAATTAGGAGTCATTTCACTTGCTGTAAACCATTTGATGCTCGCATTTTATGACTGATGTTTGTGTCTTACAGTATTAAAATTGCATTCTCTTGTGGAGTAATTCTAGGGCACTGCCCAGGGCAAGACTCCGAAAAGGGTGAGTAGTTCGGAGGGTGCTATGCGAGCCAAATTATGCCTGGCATAACTAATAGGGATGATACAGGAGATGAATTGGGCCCTATGTCTCATTACCGTAGGGAATACTTTCTGTACAGCCAAAGCAACAGCTGCAGTGTGCTTGTGACTTAAAAAATATTTTTTTTTAAAAAAATGCTTTTTGGCAGGAGTGCCTAGACTCCACAGTACAGCGATTCTTATTTTTTGTAATTATTTGTATTATTTCACTCCTGAGTCTCAATTTAGAGATTTTTTTTTTCATATGCACTCTTCTCTAAGAGTTCACGGTGTCCTACACCTCTACCCTCTTGAAAGCTGCTGTTTGCAACAGCAACAGGTGCAGGGTGACGATGGAGCTCACGAAAGGGGTGAAGTTCACACCCGTGAATGCTCTTTCAGGGTCAGCAAGAAAGAACATCGCAGCCTGCCAGCTTCGGTCCTGTGAAACTCAGCCCTCTCACTCGCATGGCCATTGCGTAACGTCGGATATAAGGTCCTGTAGCTGGCACACGCTCCTTTACTTGCCTTCCTCAGAGGACTGGTAGTGGTATCAAAACGGTGTTTGTACTCACACTACAGAAAAAGATGATTTAAATCAATTGTGAGTTTCTTCATTTAATAGCTATGACTGTCTGGGATACATTTAATCACTTGCAAATAATATTCTTTCCATTAAATTAGTATTTGTTTTCTTAAATTGCTGTAGATTGAGACATTACTGTTGCTGTAACAACAGTAACGAAGGATCTCAACAAAAACCAAGAGTAGCAAGTTCCAATTACATGGTAAGGCATGCAGTGTTTTTTGATCATGAAGGGATCAATAAATCCACAAACACTACACTTATAAACAATGATGATTTTCTCTCTCTCTCTCTCTATCTCTCTCTATATAGATATAGTTTAAATGTAGATAGTGGAATAAATGTGCATACACTACAGGAAAAAAAGCCCTAAACATTTGATTAAGCCTAAGAATGAGAAAGATTGTTGTATAAAACTGTTGAAACTTGATTATAATATCAGGTTCAAACCTGCTACAGCTTTCTACTGGATTCTATACAATTTAATTGATGTCATCCTCCTTACATTCTGTGGGTTCATATACAAGATCATTCTGGCTGGATCCTTTATTCACCCGTGGTCTGGTCTCCTCAGCACCCACACAACACACATGCATGTGCTCCTGGGCTCCCTCTGCACTGACCAGGGACAGTTCCACACAGCCAGAGTGAGTGAGACCGTGTCAGGGCTTCCCAGCTCACCTGAGAACGCCTCAAGCAGTATCCCTGTTGTCCTTGCACCTTCTCCCACCTCCACGCACCAGTCCATGGCCCGCACGCCTTGACTTTGTATGCTCAAGGCTAGGGAAGACCTTAGGACCATGCTATCCGAGGTCATTTTGCTACGTGACACCTGGTCAATCAAGATTATTTCAGTTGAAGTACGCTTTATTTGGTCTTTGAGGTTATTTAGTTGAAGGCAACCTCCTGTTGAAGGTGATACATTTATATTTCGTCACAAACGCATGCTCTCGGCTAGATCCCCTTGCACACTCCTCCCCGCAGGGCCTGGAGCTGCCAGCTGGGCAGCCCTCTGGCAGGGAAGCCGTCTCACGTGGGATGGCGTGAGGTAGGACTAAGGAGGAGTAGCACGGTGGAGGAGGTGAACGGCACCCGACCTATGTGGGCTTTAAGTTGTTTGGAGTGTGCCCAAAGGCCCTGCTGAAAGGCCGTCTCCGACAGCGTTCTGATGAGTGCTGGTGCAGGCCGGGGCCACAGCGCTGAAGACAACAGCCCCCCTCTGATGTCCCCAGCTTCAGGGGCCCACTGTGGCCTCGCAGGACCCCTGGCACACTGAGGCATGGCCCAATGCAGATGGAAAAGGCCAGGAAATAGTGGGATAAGACCAGCCTGCGACCCAGGATACCAGCAGCATTGGCTCAAGGCAGTCCCCACGTTGTGCCAGGGAGCAATGGCTCCACGGTATATATCCTATCACTGCATAGATAAACCTCTGGGACTTTTCAAGATAAGCATTCAGTCAAAGATGGGAAGTGAGTACAGGCTGAGTGGATCTGTGCAATCGGCTTATTATCCTGCCAAGAACAATAAATAAGGAGCCTGTATGATTGATTTAAGTTGTATTCCACAAGATCAAAAAAAAGTCATAATGTTGAGAGAAGCAAAATAGTTACTTCATATAATATCCTTTTCCAAACAGAATTTGTCCATTGATATTTTACAATTGTACTTATTTACATATTGTCTTTGTCTTTTCTAAACAATGGGTTTTTATACTGCTACATTTATATTTTTATACTGCTAACCAACTTTGTGATTTTCAGTCAAAACCACTTACAAGAGACTGATTTAAGTCAGTAGGGGAGGCAAAGACAAGCTAAATGATTTAATAACAAATCTGCGGTTGATTATGCTGGAGCTAATGAAAAAAATATGAACTTCTAAATGTGCATTTTTGCAAATCTTACTCTTTTATCTCATAAGCTTTATCTACTGCACAATGTTAAGTGGACATTGCAAATATTTGAATAATCATGACATAGCTGCAATTCAGTTTGTCCATGCAGTCCTAGCAAAACCCTAAGGAAAGCAAGTGGTGTCAGTGAACACAGAATACCCTTGTGTTTCATTCACTTGAAAAATAATTGGCACCACACACTTCATTCCAAACATGTTCACTTATCTCTTCAGATAAGTGAAAATAATAAACAATGAAAATAGATGGATTTATTTCACTAATGTAGGAAACACTCTAAATGCAACTGTCCCAAAGCAAGCTTTACAGTCAATGCAGATTCAACAATGTCATAATACATACTTCCATGGAGAACGTGGAGATGTAAACCAGCACAGTTCCACTGCCTTAGCTGGAACATTACCAGTCAGTTTAGAACTTCTAAGCATTCTAGCCTTGGAAAAAAACAAACAAACAACAAAAAAAAAACCCCAAAACCCAAAGTTTCTAGTTGTTTCTCCTTTTTTTCCTCTTCTGTTTCTTTGTAATATAAGACTATTATCTTCTCATTTTTCCCCTAAGTGTCTACCTTTTCATAGTTCTGATTACTTTCTTCTTCCTCTCCACCTCAATATCCTCAGCTTTCTTGGGGATCCTTTTTTAATTTGCCTCAAAGAATCATAGAATATTCTGTATTCGAAGGACCATCTGGAGGTCATTTCAGCCCTCCGGCTCAAAGCAGGGCTAATGCAAAGTGAGAGATGGGCCTTTGTGCCTGGTGGAGTTTTGAGTACCTAAAAGTACCTGAGATTGCACAGTCTCTTTGTGCCCATGTTCCCTCATTTGATTTTTTTTCCCCATATACTTGGTTGGAATTTGCCTTATTGCAGCTCATGACCATTGCTTCTTAATTTTTAACTAAGTACTAGGTACGGAGAAGAATCCAATTCTATCTTTTCAATGCACCTCTGCTACATAGCCGAAATAATCAGAAACTCCATAGCCTTCCATTTTCTCATCAAAACAAACCTCATTCCTCAGCCAGTTTCAAAATTAGCCATGCTGGCCTCCTAATTCCATATGCCTGGGTGGTGCTTCTATATTCCTTCAATGCAGTTCATCCCCATTGCCATCTTCTGCACACTTCTTGTGTTTTGGTTAGGTCGCTCAGAGGTTCCTCATCAGCCAAATCAATTTCCTGCTATGCCTGCCCATTTTCTTACTGCTGGAGACGAATTATTCTTGTGTGTAGAGAAGCCGTCCTTGTAAATGAACCATCTCTTCTGTACTCCTTTGTTATGGAGGGCAGCCTCCCACAGGATCCCACATATTGGTTTCCTAAACAAACCGAGGTCTGCTCTCCTGAAATTTAGCTCTGCTGTTTGCCTTCCTCTCTTCAGATCCTTTCTCAGGATCCTAAAGTTTACTAGGCGTGACCAAGGTCACTGCAGCCAAGGTTGCCATCAGCTGTCAGACCCCAAATCAGCTTGTGTTACTTTTTCACCATTTTTTGCTATGTGCTTTTGCAGTCCTGTTCCTTGAGAGTTCCCCAGCTTTGTTTCATCCTAATGCCTGTTCCCACCCTTTTAATTCTTAGTATCACAACAAACTTTCTATTTTGAGTGACGTTTAAACACCTTCTGAATTGTTCAGTGTGTTTCTTTTTGTTGTTATTGTTCGTTTTCCATAATAAAAATACACCCCTTTGATATATATGGCTGTATTTACTCCTCACAAGATTCAAACTGATGCCATATGGGCAGAGGTCAGGTTTGAATGACCGCAGCTTATTGCCCAAAGCTATTCAGGTAACATGAACACCACTATAACTGCCTACAGCCTCCTTCTCCTCCTGCATAACTAACCTATCTATCTTGTGTGTGAAAATCAGAGTTGTGGATAATATCCGTAAGTAGATTGCTCCAAACACTCAATCTTTAGACAGAAATTAAGGCTCACTTTTTAATGCAGAAGAGCTAGCATTCGCTTGTAATGAAAAATACAGCAAAGGTTGAGCACATTAAAATAGAATTAAGAAAAAAAAATGTAATCTTATCAATTCTGAAACATTCAAATTTTAAAGTAATTTTTTACATTTTATAAATAGTGAAAAATATTCTCTTTTTTTTTTAATTGAGGCATCTGATCATATTCTCTTGGAAGTGGGCAACAAGGAAGGCTGATGTTTGAAATGGGAACACTGCATTTAATCATCCCTGATGCTTAATGCTTCTGTTTAGAAAAAATAAGTTTGCAAATCATTAACAGTTGAAACCTCAGTGCTTCAAGCTTGCAGGCATTCATGAGGGCCTTTTACCTTTGACTCTGACCTGCCTGTGACTCCAGGTGAGATTAGCTCAGTTCCACCTGTGCACAGACTCATCCAGCAACTTCCTAAGCAACTTCATTTCATTACTGACTTGAAGGAGCTTGCAAACAGGAAGGTATTTCCTGCATGCTTGACCACTCAAATCAGCCACTACTGCATTAATATCTGTACTGGTAGAGCTTGCAATTTCTTCTGTATCAACACCACTTCTCATAACATAAAGAAAATCATGGCATCATTTTTTTTCTGGAGCCCTGGTGTCCATTACGACATTGTCTTATGGATCTTAATTCTCTCTTTTCTTCACTTTTAATGATGTTTCTTCTGTGCTAATGGTGTGTTCATTCACATGGCTTTATTTAAAATTGATCAGAGGGACTTTACTGGGCACTAGGCGGTTCAGGTTATTGCCTCTGAGGTTGTTCAAACTATCTTGGCCACCAGAGCGCCTATGAACAAGTGCACTGAACATGATACTTGCCAAGATTAGAAACAGCTCTGCTTAAACCCTGTATAAGACTTAAAACATGTGGAAGTCAACAACAAAAGAGTAAGATAAAGCACTTTTTCCTAGAGAGATGACAAAAGGGAATATTTGAAGAAAAGTTATAAGTTCTGGTGTACATTGGTTGGCTGAACAGACAGATTTAACTGTCTATATTGACTATTTTCCCACTCTCTATGAAAGGAGCTTAGATACCTATCCTAAGATAAATACATGCATTGTAGGTATTTTCAATTAGATGGCTGAAGCCGAAAATGCCTCCCATATTCCATGCCCACTTTTGTAAAAATCGTTAATAAAACTACTCAACATAATCACTCAAAGTTTCTGTTAAAGATGTTAATCGAGAATGTTCTGTTCAACCCCATTATTTAGTGCAGATCCACAGCTCACACGGATGGGGCTGGAGCTCTGGAGAGCCGTGGCAGCCGCTGGGCCAGGCTCTGCGTGAGGGAGCCCAGCAGTGGCTGTGACTGCTGCTTCTGGAGCAGAGCACGGTGACTTCCAGGAGGTCCCAGACCACGGCGCCATCTCTAGCCACCCCGCGCCATGGGAAGCTGTGGGGCAGCGTTGCGGGGCTGGCGTAGAGGAGGGCTGTTGCGGGAACCACAGCAGCAGTTCTTCTGCTCAGGGGAGATGCTGACTGATGGAAAACAGCCTCTTTGTGACCTGTGTTCAGCAATGCTGATAATTGCCCTACATGCCTCCATGTGAAGACCCAGGCCTTCCCCTGGGTTTAAGCAGTTTTAAGAAGACTTTATCCAGACAGAATAACCTAAGGCAGGGGGTGAACGACTCATTGTTACGGGGTCACAAGTGTGATACT
>NW_010582033.1:305876-358720 GCF_000705375.1 Tinamus guttatus
GGGGATGCAGCCGTGTCTTGGAGTGGGGATATGCTGGGTGCAGAGGGGAGGCTGCTGGGGACCCGTGTGTCCCCATGCCACTGCCGCCTGCGAGTAAGGCAGATTGTCCCGCTGTCTGTTGCAGAGACCTTAGTGAAGGGGCTCGCCTCCTATGAAATAGTCACGCCCGTCCGAGTGAACGAATTCGGAGAAGTTTTCCCTCACACGCATCACTTCAGCCGGAGGAAGCGGAGCTCGGAGGCGCCGCCGGAGCCCGCCGCTTTCCGAGCGCACTACCAGCTGCGCGCGTACGGACAGGTCTTCCAGCTCAACCTGAGCGCCGACGCGGGCTTCATCGCCGCGCAGTACCGCGTGGCGCACGTGGGCGCCCCGCGGGAGCAGCTCTCCCCCGACCTGCGCCACTGTTTCTACCGTGGGCATGTCAACGCGCAGGAGGCGCACACGGCTGTCTTCAGCATCTGCGGTGGCCTGGTAAGCATGTCGGCTACTCCCGCGTGTCTCCAGCCATGGTCTTCTCCTTCCTGAGAGAAGCAGTGGGGTGCCTTTGCCGCAGAGCTGAGCTGGAAATTCTTGGGCGTCTTTCCAAGTAGTTGGTCATGAAATGTCTTGGCCTTAGCTGTTTGCAGTCACGATGATTCTCTTTTGGCGGGATGTACAAATGCTACTTTGAAAGGATCTATTGCTGGCCCGTGGTAGAGTTGCTTGATGTAACTCCTGACACCCAGAGCATTGTAACAGAGAGAAGAAACGTGCCTCAGAAGCACAGTAAGCTATTGTTTTGATTAAATGATGCTTTCAGTCAGCATCAATTACGTGTTTTTAGCCAATAGGTATTATATGGTTACAAGTGAGGAATAATGGTGCTTGAGACAATGAGAGAAGGGCTAGTGCTGGTACTTCTGCTTTCAGTGATGCCATGGAAGTGTGTCACAATGTCATAGGTGTGCATTAGTGCTCTAATCATGTTTCTGTGTAAGAGAAGGGAAAACTTCCTGCTGACTTCAGTGGGAATGTGACTATAAAGTGCTGCTTAGCTTAAGAGTTGAATTGAGCAAACAAATCCAAGCTCTGTGGGTAGGCATTCTTTACTTGTCCATTCACAACACTTACTAATTTCTCATGCTTTTTTTTTTAAAATGTTAATGAAGAAATAGTATCTCAGAACTGTCTATTAAAACAGTTGTACTATGTTGATACAGTTTATAGTTTTGTGGTTAGAAACAATGAAACACAATATCTAGTGCTTTACCACATCACTGTTCTGTTCAAATGCTAAGAGAACTAGGAGCAAAACCTACAATTGTTGCTAGTCTGGCCACTCAGTTCAGCTGCACTCCCAGTGTACTGTGTAGCTCTCTTAGCTGAGGTTGTGTCTTTTTTTTTTAAGCCACCCAGGAAAGTACAGGTGTGAGACCTGTCCACTGGTCAGTGCTTATTCTTTGGTATGTGGTTATACAACCTCCACAGAATTTGCGTTGGCTTGTAAACTTGGGCTAGTCCTTTGGAATTACTGAAGAAGCAAACATTGTGTCCTGGGTAAACATCGTGTCCCAGACAAAAATTGTGTCCCAGAACTCGTGTCCATAGAGTTCTGGGCTCCCTGGTGCTAGAGGGATGTGGAACTACTGGAGAGAATCCAGTGCAGAGCTGCAAAGATGCTTAGGGGGCTGGAGGACAGGCCAACAGAGCTGAGCCTGCTTAGCCTAAAGAAGAGAAGGTGGAGAAGAGATCTAATTGATGTGGGTAAATATCTTAATAAATACCTGTCAGGAGGAGGGGGCCAGACTCCTTTCAGTCTTGCCCAGCAATAGAACAAGAGGCAACAGCCACAAACTGAAGCACAGAAAGTTCCAACTGAATTTGGGGAAAAACTTTTTGACTGTGAGGGTGACAGAGCACTGGAACAGGCTGCCGAGAGAAATTGTGGAGTCTCCTCCTCTGAAGATCTTCAAAACCCACCTGGATGTGATTCTGTGCAATGTGCTCTAGGTGATGCTGCTTGTGTAGGGGATTTGACCAAAGGTCCAACCTCAGCCACTCTGTGATTCTGTAATTCTAGAGCATTGTATATTCAGCAAAGTTTGGGCCTGTATATCTTAATTTAGAAACAGCTCTTACTGATTCTGGTGTGCATTATACAAAACTCAGTTCAAATCTGAAACAATGCCAATACCCCCAATAAGTTGCAACATAACTCACAGAGGAAGTAGAAAAGAAAAGGAAAAATCACCTGTAAAAGAGATTCTTCTCCTCATGTTCTAGTAGATACTTATGTATGGGGTTGAGGATAGTGTAATACTTTACACAGAATAAATGTGAAAAGTTTTAAAAACTCTTTTCATGACTTTTTCTTACCTGTTTTAATTCTCTTCCCATGAACTATCATGTTGTATTGCTTGAAGGCACCACATGAACTGAAAATCATGTCTCTGAAAAATGTGTACCTATCCCACTTAAAAGTTTTCCAAAATACCTATTACTTAGCAATTCTCAAATCTGAAGACCCTCTTCTTCTGTTCAATAATTTGAGTGTCCTGCTTCTGTTCTGCCTCCCAGCTTCGCTTGTACCTTACTGCCTGTATAATACAGTCTTTATTCAGAAATCCTTCAGCGTCAGCAAATGAAACCTTTGCCTCTTCTAGATGAGCCTTGGAAACTTCATCTCTCTCCAGCCAGCGTCTATATCCTCCCTTGTTGCCTACCCTTCTGAGTGCCCGGTCAGTGCCACCTACCTCCAAAGGCTTTGCTGTCCCCGTGCTTTCAGGGCCTCACTACGTCTTGTGCCAAGCAGACACAATCCTGGAGAGGACAAGTCAGCACGCTGTGCTGATGCTCCTGCTGTGGGATGTGCCTCCAGCACTCCTGGAAGGGGTTGTGTGGGCAGGTGGGGACAGTCGTAGTTGCACGATGGACCTGCACGGACCATCCCCAGCCTCACTCAGAACCTGTAGCCTGCTACTCCCTCCCACTGCTATGGCCTCAGAGTAAGTGTTTGACCTCTTCATGTGGCCGCCGGGGGAGAGAACTTCTTGGTGCAGGATGAAGAATGACATGAAGTGGAGGGAGGCAGAGGCCAGGTGGAATTTTTGCGGGAGGTCTTGTCCTCACTGGACACCTTATGTACTCCCAGGAGAGGTTATTGTTATGTTATGGACTATAGCTGTGCCTAAAAAAGATTCTTTCTTTCCTCAAGAGTTTTAAAGTTTGATTGCTTTGTGCATTCATCAACTGCTCTTATGTACTTGCAAGAATAAGTTAGTCATTTACTGCTCTTTTGTTGACTTGTACCATCCTCAATGAAAAATGCAAATATTTAAGGGACTCATGCTGAGGTAAGATTTATTGTTAGTGAAGAATCCAGAAACTAGGCTGTAATGCAGTCACTTTAGGCAGCCTGTTGTTATATGTGTATTTTTAAGTAAAATTTCTTCTTTTTGTAAAATTTCTCCCATGTGGAACTTGAATTTGGTGTATGGAAATTAAAATAGAAGAGACTGATTTGAATTATTGGGTATAATTATATCCTCCAATTTTGTGTATGTGAAGGAATTGCTGTAGACCAATGCTGTAGAAGTTATAAAGAAAAAAGGTCTTGAACTTGGGGAAAAAAAGATACAGGAAAATTAACAACATAATTTTAAAAATTGCTCTGAAGCTCTGCCTGAGAGTGATCTGAAGTTAAACCAGCTACTTACATTCACTCACATTCCTGTAGCTCTCCTCCTCCAGCCTCTGCTCTGACTGCAGTCACAGCCTCGCTGCCGCTTCCCAATTTGCTCCTTTTCTTTGTGTTTGCGTTTGCAGGTTGAGTGTGTTCTCCCCCGCAAGCTCCGCTCTCCTCCTCCACCCTCAGTTGCGCCTTTTTCCGAGTGTGCCGAGAGCGTGTGGCCCCCGGAGCACCGTGGAGCGTTGCTTAATGCCTCCTGACACCCCGGACGCGCTGTGGCTGCCTTACGTTTCGGAGCGTGCCCTGGGTGCAGGGATGCAAATGGCCAAGGGAGGTTAGAAGGTCAGCGGGGAGTCCGTAGTAATTGCGAGGAGGGAGTCTGTAATTAGGGAAGTTTGGGATGCCCTGAAAGGCAGAAGGTCATTTGGAGTGATGGCCTGGGTGCCTCCTTGAACATCTGATCACATGCAGGCATGTTTCTTGCATCTTTAGAGTAGTTTTTAAAAGCACACTTTAATTTCACTTTATTTTCCTAAGTTCTATATCTCTTTTGCTTTTACTGCATTGGTCAGTTTTAGCTTCCTACAAACATGGGATACCAGATCTGCTGAGGATGTCAGTGGCTGCATGTGGACTAAAGTGACCTCTCAAACATTATCCAGACAGCAAAATCAAAGAGGTAAAAACATTCATTTAACTTTTGAGAACGTACACTCTTTACAAGTTGATTGACAAGGAAATATAATGGACAGATTGACAAGGAAATATAATGGACAGAGTATCGTGATGCAAGGGAGTGATCACCATTGATAACTAGAAACATCCTTCAATTTGTAGGAAGCCCGAAACAAAGAAGAAACTTTTTAAATTATGAGCGCTGTCAAAACAGGTTGCTTAGTCCCTTGAGAAGCTTGGGGTTACTTCCTTGGTGATCGAGGTAGTGTCAAAAGGCTCTGGGGACAGTTAAACTTCATTTAGGTGAGCTGGGAGAATGCAAAAGTGTTTTAGGTGATTCTAGTGTGAGAAAAGAAGAGGTAAGGAAGGAGCAGACTCCTGTCCCTTTGAGTGTGCAGGCTCTGGCGTACCGAGCATCTTCACTGACTTGTAAAAGGTAGGAATAGGAAAGGGCCTGTGAATCTCTTCTTACGGATCTGCCAGCCTTCAGCTTCCCAAAGCCTGGGAAAGCTGCTTGGTGCTAATGCAGCTTCTGGAGGGTGACCAGCTCTGCTGGCTGGGATGGTTCTGCTTCCGTGGGGCTCAAGGCTGCCCCTTTGCAACGCTCCTTTACTGTGTGTCGGGCTTTGTTTGGAGAGCGGTAGGAGTGTGGACCTCAGCGTGGATCTTCAGAGTTTCCTCAGTGCAAGAGGTTGTGTTTGTATTTTATTAGCATGGGTCAGCAGTTCACCTTCCTGTGAGATTTTTGAAAACAGTTGTATCAGCTACTATGCATGAGTGCAGTGGTTCCTCTTTAAGAAAAGCAGGCAATTCTGAAAGTTGTTGGACTCAAGTTTTAAATTGTTTGGCTTAAAAATCTGGGCAAGAGCTGGAAATCGGAATTGTGGAACTGTAGTACAGATAACAGCCTCGTGATAACTTGCTCCTCTGCTAACCCCTTCATTTAGTGCTGTGTGGTAAGATTAACTCACAACTACAGTGAGTTAAACTACAGGGATTTTTCTGAAGAAAGATTATTTGTAACTGGAAAATACAGTTCACTTTAGAAAACTTAATTATTTTAACATACAGGCTAGTGCTTCTAAAGCATTACTTCCTAAATCTGAAAAGCAGATTCATTTTCAGTGCTCAGTTGACATTTGTGAGCCTATGTGCATCCATAAACTGCTTTTCTAAAATTTTTTTTATCTTTCTAACATAGAGATTCTATCTTAAACTAGGGAAAAATCAGACTACAGTGTTAGCATAAGACAATTACTGTTTATGTTTCAATAAATCAAACTACTGGTTTGACTGCTGTCTGTCTTCTTCTTGCTGTCATCTTCTTATTAGTTCTGGTTTTACTTGTTGTATAGGTATCCCAAGTGATACCTGCAGTACCTCAGTTAAAAATTTCAGTACTACTAATATCTATCTTCCACTGGCACAACTTAGTTTCAGATGCAAGGATTGACTTTCATCATGTGTCCCTGCCTTTTTACCTGCAATGCTACCTGATTTGCCCTTCTTATACCCTTCTTAATTTTGGGTTATATTTAATACCAGCAGCCACAGGTATGTGACAGTCAAAATTTTAGCCATTTTAGTCCCGGGAGACTGTGCTCTTGGGGGAATAGATAGCTTTTCCAAGTGAGATAATGTGTCTGCAGTAATTTCATTTTTTTACTGCTTTAGTCTCATGTGAAATATGGTAAGATTATATTAGCAAAGTCTGGGACTACAAAAGATCATACTTTGTGAGTATACATATATTGAAAAAAGTACCTATATGGTCACTGTTACATGGTTGACTTAAACAAGGTCAAAATCTAGTCAGAGTTTGTGTGTACTGTGAACTTGAGTGATAACTGCCTGATGACTCATATGAAGTTGAAAGCTCCTTTTGGAGCTCTTCAGTTGCCAGTGAGAATGAAAGGTGGTTCTGCAGGTACTTAAAACATCAAAGCCAGGAAGTTCTCTTTAAACAGAGATAAGTTGCAAATGTGAATTTGCTTGGCAATCACTGAAAAGGTTACATGATGAGGTTTCCTCCAAAACCATGGCTGCTATTCCATAGATCTGTGTTCTAAGAGGGTATTTAGCTTGATGACAGTTTATTCACATATATGAGAAAAATCTCCGTGTATGTATGCGTCTTCTTTTGACAGTTCCAATAGATATTGCAGAGTAGCAACTTTTCCAGAATGGAAGCTTTAAGTATGTTTCTATGTCAAAAGCTGTTATGAATCTTAAAAAAAAAAATAAATCTGGTTTATTCACTGTAAATCATTCAGTACCTCCAGGTCCAATGAATCTTGTTATTCCTCTGTTCCCTGCAGACTTTTTTACCTGCTCTTTCCAGCTATTTTTGACATTGATATTGTAATATTCCTTCTGGTTACTTGCTATCTTTATATTTTGTTGTTGCTGTTACTTCTGGAATGCTGCCTTTACTGGGTTTCAGGAAGCCTCTTTTTGCCTAATTTAGCCCTACAAAGGGATCAGGATGCCTGGAACCAGGTTTTCCAGTGAGTGCTGGGATCTGTGCTGCTTCGTACAATTCACTTGCCTGGTAGGGTCTTGGGGTCAGTACTACAGATATCAGTATGGTCAGGCCAGGCATGTTCTAAGGACACTGAGTCTTCAGGGGTTAACCTGCAATTTAAGCTGTAATCTCGAATTATGTAATTGTATTTGACTCATGATGAGGTGCCTTGCTTCCCAGACTAGAGCACTTCTGAGCACACACGGGTGCCCTGCCAACTGTGTTCAAATTTTGAAAGGTGTGATTTAGGATCTGCTGGTGAAATCTTGATATCACAGAATTTATAAGGATGTGTAAAGGTAGGTCACGTGGCTCAACTTGCAGTGAAAGCTGTTTTTGCCGACCTTAGCATTTTATTCCATTTGTTTAAAGAATTTCAAACACAGTGTTGATTCTGATCACTTAAAAAGGTGTTCTACCAGCTGACAGCTTTTCTTCTCAAGAGAATTTTTTCCCTGTCATTGCACCAGTGTTCATGTTATTTCTATTTTGTTAATTTTATTATCTTATGTCTGGTTTGAATTAATATAATGTTAGCTCGCAACCGCTACATCTTGTCATTTTTCTAGCTGAATTATCTACTAGTAGAAATCTCTTTTCCAGATGTTGGCAGTGTATCACGATCAGATAACCCCTAATGCTTTTTTCTTCAGTGAACTAATTAGGCTGTGCTTCTTAAGTCTTTCATTAGAAAATGTTGTAGCAGTGGAGCTGGCAGAGGAGGGTAAAGGGCTTCTCACATGATTCAGAAGAGCTTTGAATGAATACAACAGAGTTGGTGAATAATACAAAAAGGAGTTTCATAATTTGTTTTGACCATGAAAGTATCCTTGATGGAAACTACTTGCCAGTTTTTGAGTTAATGAACGGTACTATGAGGGCATGAAGCAGACCAAGGCACAGGAGTAGAGCTTACCTGGAAGGAGCTGCCAGTTTAGAATCATGTTTCCTAGGACTTCTACCTTTCTTTCAGGATTTTTCTGAAACCTTTCCAATTCTGCTATTGGACATTAGGTTAGACATAAGATTAATTCCATGTTTCTGAAACGTGCTCTACTTTTCTTATGTTTTCCACGTGTTCTTCAAAGTTGCTGTTATACACAAGGATGTAATTTGTATATGGGTATGGTACATACTTTAACCATAAATTATGCAATATTTATTTCTACTACTCTTGGAATAGAGCAAATACGTTGATTAAGTTTTAAGCCACTTGAAACCATTAAGACCTTCGATAGTGAGTATCTGTGTTGAACCATTAAACCTGGATTTTAATACATTCAAGTGACTTAATTCATCCAGAGTATTTTAAATCGAGGTAATAAATTATCTTATGTGGGTTTTCTCATAATTGCCTCATATCTATGCATATATATAGTCCTGGAGAGTGCTCCTGCCTTCTTGCTTTGGACCACTTATTTATGATGTGCAAGAGACTGTTTTCAATTTTGTTCTCCACTTCTACTGAAGAGATCTTTTAGATGTATTCTTACCTCTTTGTCTGAGAATAGAAATAGAATGTTTTGGGCAGATTTCTTGTTATTTGATTGGAGAGGCATCTGTAGATGATAAGTAAATCCAGTTCATTTCTGATTTCATTTCCTGCAAATACTTGGGCTCCTGTTTCAGCCACTTGCCTTGTACATCTGATAAATGACTTTGATTTTCCCAAAAATATAGTTTTTCTTTTTGATCTCTCAGCCCCTTGCCTTGTGTGCTTAATTCACATGAAGAGCTCCATTTGTATCAGCAGCCTCTGTCACCAGTATCTGCCCTGACACTGTCACCAATATTATGTCCATGAATGAAGTGTGAAACAGGCAGAAGAGTGTAGCTGGTCACTGAATTTTTGTAGACTTATTAATAAGGAAGATGAGGAGATAACAATGTGTGGCTAATCAAAATCAAACCTGAGTTCTTGTAATGGAATTGGAGGCTTCGTATTGGTGACTTCAAACTTGGCTTCTCTTTCTCTAACCTTCATCTTTCTCAGATGCCTTCTGAAGTCCTGATTCCCATTCATTAATCCAAACCCAGCCACATCTGTGCACTGCTGTCTCAAAAGCCTGGATTTCTTTTAGGTTAACATTTCACTCTAAATTTATGCCAGTGACATTTGTGGAATAAATTGTAGTCTCTGCAATAAATTTTATCTCTTTTGGGATTCTCACATAGAAAGAGGTCATTTCAGCTTGGATGGAGGGCGTGCAAAAATATATTGTAATAGGTTACTGGTGGGAAGAGTTCCTAACTCCACAGTGTTGCCACAGTTAAAACTTATTTTTCTATACATTATTGATGAGGAGAGAGGTCATTAAGCAGAGAATGGAAGTTTGTGGCATTATGTCCCTTGATTGACCTGTCTCCTGTTCCTAAACAGACAGTTGATACCGAGATACTGTACGAGGACTGCTGGGCCAGAGCGAGGGCAAGTGTGAAGGACCCAGCTCCTTTTATTCTAAAATAGTTAGCCCAAGCAGCAACGAAACATCAGATTAATCTCCCAGTGTAAGGACAACATTGTACCTGGTCTTAAAACAAAAGATACTGTAAAATAATTCTGAAATTGTGTAACATAATGTAAGGTTTCTCCCTTGCAGCTGTCTACACTTACAAAGCACTACAAGTTTTTGATGTCTTTCCTTTGTTTAATTACATATTACAGTAGATTTTATCCAGACAGAGGAGTTGCTATACAGTGTTTGTGATGGTAGGAGTGCACATCTAGAGGAGGAGAAATACCTCTGTCAGAGAGGAAGTTTTTCTTTGTAGATGTGTTTTGGTGAGAAATCAAGTTTGTTTGGTTCTAGTATGTAGTTACCTGTGGGTCTTCTGGAGGAAAAAAAAATCAAGGGGAGGAGAAAAGCATGTTTATTAAACTATCAACTTCGAATGCCTGGAAATAATTTCAAATTCCTTTTTGAAAAAGCAAAGAACATCAGGTTAACACAGTTACTAATACATGGTAAAAGTGCAGTTTTAGAAGAAAGAAATTTTGTAAATTATTTGAAGGAAAGGGAGAGGAGGCACCAACTTGACCTAGAATTCTGACAACACTCAAACCCTGAAGTTATTGATCCTTTCCGCTTGCCTCTCTGCATAATTCTCAGTTAGTCTTGCTTGGTTACAGCTAGAGTCTTTTTGCTTCTGTGATCTCTCTTGATTCATTAACCTTTTTTGTGATTATATATGATGCCTTACTAATAAGTATGGTAGACTTCTTAATGAGATCTCCTGGTGGGCCAGGTCTCTGGAATTAAGCTTCTCTACTTCTCTTCCTGCCACCCTCCAGCTCCCATCTCTCTTGCTCATCTCAAGTCTCAAGTGTCTCAAGTGCAAGTTTATTTTCAGTAATTTTGAAAAGTTATCATAGATAATTTATTATATGCATGAAAATCATGTTATATATTGGTATTTTCAGTGGACAATAAATCAGTTAACTTTGTACTTTCAGATGGGCACCTTTAAGACACATGATGGTGAATATTTTTTAGAACCTCTGATGAAAGCAGATGGAGATGAACATGAAGATGAACATAACAAACCACATCTCATATACAGGCATGAAGAATTTAAAAGAAAGTATCAGAAATCCCATCAACCCTGTGAAGTTTCAGGTATAGTCATACTCTGTATTTCAGTGTGACTTTCGCAAGTGTCAGAGTTCTGGTATTTTAAGAAAATACATGATGCCATTTTTCTTTGTAACACTAGTCTCCAGATCTTTCCATTAGAACCTATGCATTTGTTTCACGTATGTTTGGTGTCCTTTTCTTTTTATACCACTGGTGATTCAAATGTAGGATTCAGTGTATGGATGTTGCACAAATGTCTGTGTGGGCTTATTTTTACACCTGTCTTGTTCCATATGTAAACATCTGAGGACCAGATCCACAGGACCAGATGCTTATGTTTGCAAAATACAATGAATTGATCGTAACTGTAACAGATAATACAATAGATCTGTCAGCTGTGATAATGGAAGTATCTAATATTACGTATTAATATACATATTTCTCATTATTCATGTTGTAATAATATATTCATGTGGCATAGTATTAATATGTAGCTTTATTTATAGCAAGAGAAAGAAAGTGGAGGAATTTAGGAACCTAGTGCAAGCCACAAGTGAATGATTGCACTCTTATAGCTTCACACGAAGTTAACCTATGCAAATAACTTCAGAGTGAGACTGTGCAAAATGAGTGTGAATGAGAAGAAAAACCACTGTTATTAATATCATGAAGCAAAAAGCATTGTGTTTTAATAGGTTTTCTGGTGAAAAGAAAAAAATTCAATAGTTGTTTGCATGGCTACACATGCGTCTACATAGTTGGAAAGTAATAATGATGTGAGAAAGACACCTGCAGCTACCATCAAAGTACAAAAATCAGACAAAAGAGTGGGATTAGAAAGGATTTAAGATTGTAGGTGTCCATAAACAATAGTTCCAAGTACTGAGATACCATCTGTTTTGAGATATAATGATGTAGGAACCCTTTGAAGACCTTGCCTGAGCAGTGCACTTCTTAACCTTTACTTTTATACTAGTGCCATTTTGAAAGTATTTTTCATTGTGTCTGAAACAGTTTTTTAAGCCTGGTGACATTATAAATGCCTTTCTTGTGCTTCTAATAGAAGCATGCAGGCTTCATTTATTGGACTTCAAAGAAAACACAAATGGGTAGCGATTCGCAACAGGAGAAAGCAGCTTATATTTGGTTCAGCCTCGTATTTAGAAATAGCCTGGCTAATTAAAATTCTACACTTTTCATGAGATTGGAATTTGCATTTTTGCATTTTGAATGTACTTGCATTTCAGAAATGTTTATTTGAAGCTGATTATAAAACTAGGACTTATATGAAGAAGAGGAAGATAATAAGAAATGAAACTTTATTTCCTTCTCTTAAGGAATATCTGTTCGGATGTTTGAAAATACAAGTCACAAAGGAAAAGATACGGTTTAGATAATACTTTAATCTTGGGCTATTCTTAGAGCACATTTTATACTTAGAAGCAATATGTTTAGAATGTTGCATATCCATCCATAGATATTAAGGCCAGAAAGTGACTGTTTTGATCTTTCTCACATGGAATAAATCCTAATAACGGATATTTCTTGTTCTTCAGCTTTATATTGGGAAGCTGTCTGTTCATTGATTGTCATTGGAATCAAAGAGCAGAGTGATTTTTTAAAAAAAATATTTTATGATGAATAAAATACTGAACTAAATGGAGGTCTTTCTGTTCTGAATTTTTTCCTTTGCTGTCTATAAGAGAATACTATTAGTATAAGCAGCCTATATGAGGAAAAATCTCCAAAGCATTAAGAATGTGATCTTTTCCCTTTTCTTTTAGTCGATCAAGCACAGAAGACTCTGAGCTAGGCTTTACTGTCATTTTTTTTGGGTGGACTTGCAGAAATGCTCATGGAGAAAACCTGTTTTTGTTATATTTCTGTCTTTCTAAAGTAGAGATTCATCTTTAATGCTAGTCTTACCTTCTATTTGCTCTTCAAGGAAGAACAGCTCATGTCCAGCAATACCCCCTTGTGATCATAGGAGCTCCTCTCTGTTCAGTAAGTGAACTTAGAGGATATGGAGAGGTTTTCTTTGTGAACATGTAATCAGTTGAGCATGGAATGCTTGAACAGTAATTTGTAATGATAGTGAGGATAGTGAGCCATCTCATCTAACTTTAAACATCATATGTCTCTGTTAGCTAGCCCCTTTTTATATTCAGAAAAGAGAAAAGGTCATTTTTAGCTCTAGTGATTCATGTCACTAATTTTAAGTGTGCTGTCTAGGGTGGGATGATTTGTTGCCTGTTTCTCTCTGCTCAATATAGATGCTGGATGCTTAGATTATGAGTATACAACATATACATATCTAATATAGTCAAGTGAATTCCATTTTATATGTTCTAAGAAAATTAAATTTGGATTTTTTTAATTAAACTTTTCCTTGAATTCCTTCTGTATTTTATTTTACCATTAATTCTATTTTAACTTCTCTGTCCTACTTGTTCCTTGATATAATATTGAAATATAAAATCTTTGATCCTTTACAATGAGATGTATTGTATTCTATCCGTTCTTCATTAACAGTATTCCTAGTCTATATGTATGTTACTATGTTTCCTTTAAAAACATTAAAAATCACAGAAAGTGATTGAAAGGAAATAAGATTGCGTACACAACCGAAGCAAGGCAAGGTCAACTTGTTCTACATCATTTTTAACATCTGGTGGTCAGGTCTCTTTGGAAATTCCATACTTCCCTAGACACTTTATTCTAGCATGTAACTGTTAGAGCAATGGGAAGGTTTTTCCTATTTTTTTCTAAATTTTTGCAACAATTTAAACCTGTCAGTTTTTCTCCAAATAATCTGCAGACTTGCAGCCTTTTTCCTTTTCCAGGGATCATGTTCTGTGTTTTCTGCATCACTCTGAACTCTGATGGTGTCAGTACAAGATGCTTGGGACTCTTCCCAGTCTCTGACATCTGTGCATACAGTGCACAATCAATCTAGTTTTTCAAATCGTGAATACAAATTTGAATAATACTGGATTCACAACATATCCTGGCTGAAATTCTACTCAGTATATCATTGTTTGAAATTGAACCATGTTCATTATTATAAAAAATAATGTTACATATATTTTTCTCACTTTACAGTAGTTCCTTTAGACTAATATGATCATAAAATTGAAAAATTGATTGGAAATTCTGTTACAAGCCTCACTCAAGTCAGATTAGGACACCTAGTGCATTTATTCCATCATAAATCCCATTTCCTTAGTATAAGGAGATTAGATTCGTTTGATATGATGTTTTTGATATTACTTGTTCCCTTGCTGTCTTCTGATGTTTATAATATCAGACTTATTCTGATATCGAAGAGAGCTTGGCCGGTCCATTACATTCATGCCTTTTATAAAACTTACATTTCAAATACAGGTTTTTTTTTCCAGTTTTTCTGAAATCTCTGACACCAATGAACTAGTCAAGAAAATCTGAACAGGAGATTGCTTCAGCCAGTGCTTGACACATCAGGCTCGGTCAATGTGTAGGGACTAATATGCCCTTTCCCTTTGCTAGTTCCCAAATTCTCACCCCTTATTGATAGATAAATAAATAATAATACTAAAATTCACAAATTGGGTTTTCTTGGGTCAAGTGTTTGTGTGGAAATGCATTTATTTTATTTAATTAACTTTTTTCCTTTCCTATAGTGCTTAAGTTGTACTTGCTTACCTTGTTCCAGACCATCTGCTTGGATTATACTACATTCCTGAAACTATACATTACTGATGTCTACTTTTAATTAATTTTAACAATAACTCTATATGCCAGAGACCTGCATATTATTACACAAGGCATTGCATTTGCGTTCCTAGAACCTCTGTACTTAGTATGTGTTTTAAATGTTGGTTTGATTCCTTTTGGAAATAGATCAAAAATGTAGTAACTTTCTTGCTTTGTCTCTTTTGTGCAGCCTTTTGACTATCTGATTTTAAAGTTAGAAACTGCATTCTACAATAAATCTTTTTGTATCTTGTAGAAAAAGAATTGAAGAAAAGCACTTTATCACATCCAAACTTCAGCAGTTTACATGAGGAGATAAAAGTTTTACAGAAGTCCCCCATTTTAGACTATGCTTTTAAAAACCTGTCTCTGGAGGATGGAAGCAATAATCCACATTCCCGGAAAAAGCGTTTTCTTTCCTACCCAAGATACGTGGAAGTGATGGTTACAGCTGACACCAAAATGGTTCGTCATCATGGGCAGAATTTACAGCACTATATATTAACACTGATGTCAATAGTAAGTAAACTTTAATTCATTTGTATTAGGAATTTAAGTTACTTTTGTTCTGGTGTTTTCTCTTATGTAGGTTTTCTGTCTTTTGGTTTGACTAAACTCTATATTAAAGCAAAGATTTGAAAAACATAAAAATTAGGGCCCATCTAGTGATTCTAGCTCTCTTCATTTTAATGCAGTAAGGTTTGTAGGTGGAATGGCGTGATCTCTTTCCTGATTTGCTGTGGTATTAAAAGACTTCTTAAGCTTCAGTGAGTTAAACATACAGATTAATTACAGCAGACACAGAGGTTAAAAGTCACTGAAAAAAAAAAAAAAAAAGCTTGGTTGTAGCCTAGTTTTTCAAGTAATTTCAAATTAATACGGGTCAGATTTTTAGTTGGTGGCAAAGGACTTATGATGATATTTGAACCAGTTTTGCTTAGTAAAAATAATTATTTCTAGATTATTGCCTTTCAATCCATTCAAGGAGTTGAATTTTTGTGAGGCTGCATCTTTGGCCTCACCAATTAAAACATCTGAATGTGTGCATTTGTGGAGCTGGCTGCTGTAACGGCTAGAGAGCAACTCGTCTGTTCAAGCGCAGACTCCTGCTGCTGGGCGAGCAGAATCGCCCTCCAGCTGCCTTCGCTCCAGAGGGGCACCTCAGGCTGCCCTCGTGCATCCCGCCTGCTGCTCCACAGAGGGATGCAAGTCCCCTCTGTCCTGGGTTGTCTCTGCCAGTTCTTCGTAGGTGTCTAATGTCCTCTAGTATCTCAGATGACACTGGATATAGGCAGCTGAGCTGACTCACAGGATGACTAGATCCCATTGATGGGACTAGATCCCATTAATGACTAGATCCCATTGATGGCAGTAAAGATGCAGTCACCCATCACATGGATGTAGACATCTAAGTTAAAAAGTCTTGGTGTGTACCTTTCATTCTACTTAGAATAACATTATATTCATTGGAGGAATTTGTGGAGAAGGGAGACTTCAAAGAAGGAAAAAATGCCCTTTTTTTCCCGCCCTCAATGTACGCAATCACCTTACAGTGAAGTGCTAGTGGTGCTGTAATCTGTTGTCCATGGCCACCTCAGTTCTGTGCAGTCACACATTTTATCTAGGGATCTTACAAAGGAAGTTGCATTTCTGAAGTGTGACTATGATCTGTATCATGCTTTAAAAAATCTAGATTGCCTTATTTGGTAGAGCTTCTCATATAATCTCAGAACTGTGCTATCATTACAGAAAAAAAGCTGATATTATGGAGTTAGCTGGAATTTTCTTTGGTTTATAAGAAAAATAATGAAATTTGAAGTGGGGTTCAGCATATGTTAAATTTGTAGTAATTTGATATAGTCTTCTGATTTTTTTTTTCCTACTATTGATGTGAATCTATGAAAGTTCATGCCTGACTTGAAAATTTCAGTACTGAAAGGTAGTTTTTTTTTCTTTCTCATTGTTTTTCCTGTAGCTTACAGTGCAAATTCAAATTGGAATTCACTTAGAAACAATTAATCCCAAAGACGCCTTTTTTAAAGAGCTACTTTTTTTTTTAATGCAGAGCTGCACTTCAAAATGAAATTATCAAAACATTATTTTAAAATGGAAGCTGTTTTTTGCAAAGCTAGACAAAATGGAACATTTAGTATATACGCTTTATGAGGCACTGTTGCGATTGTAGCTAGTGTAGTCATTGAGTTATATAACTGGAGTTTTACTAGTTAAATAGGTTATCTGTAGACTGTATAATTACAGTCTGTGTAATTATAAAGAAGAGTCTATATCCACTGTTTCTAGGATCTAGAATTTAAAATCTGCCTGTCAAATGAAAGAACATTAATCCTTTGCCAGAAAGATTATGATTTCTTTCTTGCACGTATCTGTCTATCCTGAGATTATAGAACTGGGGCATAGACCAGTTATTGCTGGCCTTGAGGCAGTGGCATACAATAAAATAGAACATCTTTAATGTGAATTTAATGTTTTTATCTAGTATTGTGTTCAGTCAGATGTGTGGCTAGCATCTTCTGACAGCTCTTACTCCACATGCACATCTGCTACTTCTGAAGGTAACCTTGAAACAGAAGTTTGTTGAAACTTTATTGCTGGAAATATTTAGCTTTTATAAATGCAGAACTTGTTCAGAATACAAACTATATATTCTCAGGTGCTAATTCTGAAAGACTGTCTTCACAGTCCAGTTAATTTTCCCCCCACAAGTTTGTATCCCAAGGAACAGCTTAGTGAACTCTGCTCCTTAAACAATTTCAGCTGTGACACAGAGTCAGAACAACTTAAGTTGTGAGGAACCCCTGGAAGTGATGTGACCCAGCCTCGTACTAGTCTCCTCTGTTGCTCTATCCAAAAAATCAAATATAGGCATAAAAAAGAGTTATGTTTCGATAGCTAGTAATAAATGTGATGAATAGAATACTAGAATTTGTCAGCGTGCAGGTGAGTCTTTTCATGACTCATGGCTTATTGATGTTTCAAGCACAGCCATTCTTAGTCTTAATGCATTTCCTTAAAGGGAAGAAATAAAACTATTAGTTTTTATCCTTTCTGCAATTATTTAGAAAGCTTTGATTGTGAAATTTAAGTGATACTTGTGTCTGGTCGAACAATTTCTACTGGTACAGGAAATTGTCAGGTTGTTGGCATTTTAAATGAAGGAGGCATTATACGCATTATACTCTACTCTTTTCCGAAATTTCCGAAATATTCCTTTTTGGCATGGATTTTTAAAGAAACTTAAAAACTTTATGTGTATAAATCCCATTAAATTTGAATGAAACTTGGACAGTTAGACGATCCTTTGTAATCCTGCCCCATTTTTCTTTTCTTTTTTCTTTTTTCTTTTTTCTTTTTTCTTTTTTCTTTTTTCTTTTTTCTTTTTTCTTTTTTCTTTTTTCTTTTTTCTTTTTTCTTTTTTCTTTTTTCTTTTTTCTTTTTTCTTTTTTCTTTTTTCTTTTTTCTTTTTTCTTTTTTCTTTTTTCTTTTTTCTTTTTTCTTTTTTCTTTTCTTTTTACTGTATGACTGTGTGTCTACTGAGTCTTTCACAAATGACCCTTTCCATTTTTAGCATCAGCAATGCTGCTACAGTAAATTTGCTGCTAGGATACTGTTTTATGGATAGAAAATAAGACCTTGAAAAATACTACTAATTTTTTTGGGGTGGTTTTAAGTGCTTTGTCATTTATCCAATTCAGCCTGGAAAGGCTTAACTCCCAGCATGCGAGTAATCCCGTTGAACTGGAACTGGAATGCATTTTCTCATTTCTTTAAAATTGCATAATTCTTTGCAAGATCAGTATTCACAGTATTTACCCATGTCTTGGAAATCCTTGTTGCTGGTTGAAACATGTATTTAAAAGCGCAATGAGTATCTTTGCCAGAGAAATGCTTAGGAGTTCAAAGATCCTGTGTTGAAATATAATAAATTGTGGCATTATTTAGTATATAATGATAAGTAAAATAATAATAATAATAAAGAATCCTGAGGTTGGTAGCTCCTTAGTTTTTTTCTTACTCTTCTAAGCATTGCATTGCAAGGTTGGTAGTAGACACTGCCTTAATAGATCTAGTAGCTGGAGGACTCTGTTATCTTAGGCACATGATAGATTGTGACAGTTTGTAATCCCTAAGAGTGAGGCTTGATCTTGGCTTAGAAACTAACAGGAAAAAAAAAAACAACTTTAATTTCCCTGGTAATTCTATCCTTCCTTAAAAGCCTGGAGGTTACTGTGGTGACACTAAAGGCTCCTCAAATTTGGTTCCGTGATGCATTTTGTGGCACTGTCCTCCTTTGCTGAATTGGTGACCTGCTCACAGAATTTTTAGCGATATTCGCTCCTCATAGTGAAGTCCACTAGTCTGTTCTCAGTCTATTCACAGCAATTAGTCCACTCTAGCATAGCTGGGAAGCAGCCCCGACGTGTGAGAGCCCTGACGCGCCGCGCGCGCCCTCGCGGCCGGCCCGGCTCCTTCCTGCGCTTGGCCGGCTGCCCCGTCACATGAGGGCCAGGGCTGCGCAGCCAAGGAGAGTGCGGGGAGCACCGGTTTGGGTCGGTTAACCTGCACTGGGGCTGTGCCATCGCAAAATGGCATCAAAAGCGGGGAAATAATACAGTTTAAAATCTCATTTTTTAATGAGATTTCTCACCACTTCATAATATTCGTCAAGATTAGTTCCTAGTGTGAGGCTTTGACTCTCCATGTCTTTTGCATGGGTGTAGCCTTTTTGATGTGCAAATTGAGCCACCACTGAAGTAGCTTGAAATAGTCATTTTAGTAACATTTTATGGCAATTGTGATTTACCAAGGCGTAAGATGTGAGGCAGTGAGTAACAGGTTGAGTACAGTGGCAAAAAAAAATTCATGTCTTGTTTGTACTTCATTTTTTGCCATTCTTAACAGCTAATTATCAGCACTGATCCTGAAACATATTCTCTGTGGAGAGACACCTGCACCAGTGTGGCATGAATTTAAAGAACGTTTTTATACGTCTTTTGTAGGCTATAACATGCAAACGTAACATTTCAGTTCTGCTTAACACTCTGGAAAAATGTCTACATGCATTCTAGCATTGAGGAACATTTCATATCATTGATTTTGCCACATAGTCATAATTTTAAAAACAGTAGATTCAAATTATTTTTCAGTAATTGTATTTCTGTTGTGTGAGTGGCCCATGGAAAGAAAAACACATTTTTAAATTCAAAATTTTGTGAAAGACTACGTGGCTTATTTTCATCCATGTATCCGGCTAATTAAGGACTACTAATTGTGCATTTCACTCATCCATTCCATACGGTGGGTTTTCACTAATACTAGTACTAATGTTCTATGTTTTTTGTCTCTCATTGGATTAAATCCACAGAGCTGTCATAAAGGCATTTTTTTTCTTGTTTAAGCCCTATACTTTTTCATTTCCCTTCTCCATATATTTAAGAACCATGAGATAAATGATCTTCTTCCTTTTAAGGTGTAATTAAATGTTTCTTTCAAAACATCTGATTATACACCACTGAATATACAAACAGTTGGAAACATCATTGGAAACAGTTAATCTCAAAGTATCGTTCCTGTAATATTCTCTGAACTATACTTTTTGCTTTTCTTGACATATGGATGCCTGTATGTATCCTTTTTTATTGTGACCCTCCTTACAGATATTCCACTATTCCAGCGTGCCTGTGTGTCGAAGCTACTAATGCCTCGTAGCTCTCTTCCATGAGCTAATGCAGAGATGGAAATGTTTCAGTACAGAGGCTGGTTAGATTTGCTCATCTTTACACATCACTGCTGCTGGTGCTATTTACTACTGTTGTTGGCTATTTTTTTCTTAGTTAAATACTTCATAATTACGGTTAGTGCCTGATCCTGCTATCTTCTCCGTGGTAGTTCAGTGTTCAAGGACTGTCCCTCAGGTGAAGCCTCGTTACTTTTTTAACTGTGACTATGGCTGTGGGATTGGCTGGCAGAGTCTGACATATAGGAAGGAGACATTGAACCAAACAACACTCACACATCTCTATTTCTGAGCACCTCTGTAATGACTAGAGAAGCCTAACTGTGGATTGCTTTGGGAATGGTCCTTTCAGGTACTGAAAAATAAAGCAAGATCCTCTGATATCTGAGCCATATATAGCACCTTTTGATGTGATCTGATTATAGTCTTGGCCTCTATTTTCATCAAGAGACCAAAGATGGTGATGACTAAGTCACAGTTTGCCAAGTTATTGCAATGTCAAGGGGATATCTTTGCACTAGACTCAGTCTCCAAGCTAAAGATAAGGCAAATCTCAGACATTCCTGTAAAAGGGTGAATCAATCGTTAAAACGGCAAATCAGTCTTTAAAAGGGGCATGTTCTTTCTTTTTGTCTCCATCAAAACACAATAAAGAGTAATCTGGAAACTAGATTTGGTTAACTAGAGGGATGGTAGATTGGAGAAGACTTTGATTACAGGACATGGCCTAAAATTCTCAGGAAAAAAAAAAAAAGGATAAGTCTGAGGTGAGCTTGCATGAGAGGTCTTTGCTGGTATTAAGTTCCTCCAATGAAAAAGGCAGCTCTGTACAATAAAGACAGAAGGATGGAGCTCATGAAGAGTAACACCAGCAGAAATGAAAACACAGCTTTTTCTCATTTTCTCACAGTGAATCAATAAATGCTGTGATGACTTCTTTACCTCATAACTTCAGACAATTCTGGGGTCTTACAAAATATATGACAGAATCAGGGTATGCCAATGAAAGAGGTGAAGGAGAAATCTCCCAGATCCTGGATATTTCACATTTCACATCAGCACTACAGTGATAAATAAGAGTTTCTTGGAGTCTGCAAAAGACACGTGAGCCAAGAAGTGATATCATGTTTCTTTCAAGGGATTTGAATGTCTGTATTCCCCTGGTACCGTGTTTGTACACGGTACATAGCAGGAGAGGATAGAAAAAGACATTCTGTGATGCAACAGCTAGAGTTTTTTTTCCCTGTTGCTGTGCAGTCTGAATCGTATTCTTTGATGCGGTTGCTAGTATCAAGAGTCTTAAAAAATCCTTGAAGGTAACTTCCCTTTATCTTGGCTCTCGCCTCCTTCGTCTGCAAAGCCTGGATTTAGATCACTATAAAGCAAGTGGGTCTGGAAATTGTAAAGAAATTGTGTGTTCTGTCAAATTCTTATCCCATTCCATCATCCCTTTTCATGAGTGCTTCTTAAAATTTACTGTTCAAATAAGTGAATGATGGAAGAGGTGTCCTTAGAATACAAAAGCAGAGAGAACTTGTCCCATTATTTAGTTTAACTAAAAATAAGAAAGAATGTGGTATTGCAGACCTTTGATACTGCGCTGCATTAATCTGTCCTTTCAATCTCAGCTGATAATTCTTGCCTGCACGGTTCCCTAGATAAATCTTCAAGATTGCTTTGAGAGTCTCAGTTTCTCAGGATTTTTCTTCTAGTGCATTGTGTTCATCCAGCCTGCAAAAAATACCTTACATCAGTGGTAGGAGCATCTCGTTACCGTTACAGAATTTTATTCTGTGATCTTTTAAAGTCCTGGTAGTGATAATTAAATATCTGGAGGTTATGATAGTGCCTGTGAGATACAGGATCTGTGCTGTGACTCAAAAGCAGAGGTAATGAGAGCAGTGTTAGTTTTTAAGTGTAGCAGGATCTTACCTGTCTCCAATTTGAGAGAAAATATGCTCTAGATTCTGGCAAGAACTACTGGCCTCAGGTATCTGGATGGCATCATTTCAGACTTCACCTGTGCTTCAGACAGATAACCATAGATGATGCAGTGCATTTACTCAGCAAGTGATGCATGGATGTGGAACAGACGATCCTATAGCAATCTTTTTCCTGCACAAACTGGTGTGCAGGACTGATGCAATGAGGTATTCCTCTCATATTTATTAAGATTGATGATGTCTATCTTCTTAGATATGTGTGGCACTGAAGCAAGCTGCTTCACACTCATACATCTGCTTTTGAAGAATTTTCTCAGTTGTTTTAAGTGGGCGTTGTATCAAGAGGTAGGGAGGAAGCCACCTGGCAAGGTTTTGTGTTTGTAGGCTTGTGTGTTCTGTGTTTTCAGGTTTTGTTAATAGATAGCCTCAATAGACAACACTCGAATGACAATAACAGATTTTTAAAGGGCCTGTTGTTATGGAATTAATCATTAGGAATGATGGAAAATCCATCAACTAAAGCAATAGCCATAAATAAGAACAAAAAATTCCAGAACCTATTCTCCAGTAGAGGTGTTCTGAATGTGTCCAGCCCTAGCAGAACTCTTGCCAGGGCTTGAGAGAGACTCCTCATTCCCACCTTGGAGTTATTGGAGACTTTTGGCTTGTACCCAAGGATGTTCTCCATGTGGAGGGAAATGGACAGTAGATGTGCCTCTCTGAAATGTGTTTTCCAAATGGATCCCAAGGCTCAGACTCCTTCCCTCTCCTATAGAGCCCTCTTTCCAGCTTGTGTATCAACGAAAAAATGAAGGGCAGGCAGTTCTGCAATGCATCTTTTACCTGGTTTAGGGAAAGGGAGTGGGAGTCAGTGCTTTGTTAGTTCCAACTTGCAGCAGAACTGTTTGATCTCCAGTACACAGCAGGGCTCTGGTTTGACCAACGGTGTGAGCGGCCTCAAATGTAGGGTGCTTCTAAGAGAAGTCTGTTCCTCAGCACCTTGCCCTTTGTCAGCCCTCGTGCCCGAGTTTTTGCGTTGTGGGTGAGGTCTTGCTGATCAGCATCAGTGTGATCAGTTCCTTCATCCCCTTCCTTCTGTAGCCCTGCACACGGTAGGATTAGCACGAGCCAGAAATGAGGAGAACAGCAATTCCCTGTTTGGTGGTATCTCTCGTTTAGATAATGTTGTCATTCAGCAACTGCTTTTAGCAAAATTGTGGAACTCATAAAGACAGGACATCTGAAGCAGACATTATAGAGAGTGAATAAACCTTTCTATTGCCTTTATTAAGAATATCTTTCAAAATGGTTCTGTTTTGGACTATGGATTTGACTTACAAATTTTATTGTCTAGCAGTAAGATTTAGATGAAAATATCTGGTATATAAATAGAAGCCTTGTAAGTGAGGAAAAAAACCTTTGTACAATGTGTCAGGTGGGCTTTCAACAGAGGTTTAGAACACGGTCCAGCTTCCGTTAAAATCAAAGACAAAATAATTAGTTCAGAGTTGTTTTCTGAGGCTCTAATATGTTGGGTCTTGATTCTACAAATCATTCACATGAAGCAGCTTATGTCTAGACTGACTGTCTTGCTCTTACTGCATTAAATAACAACAACATTACCAGCATGATGTCTGAGTGATTGGAAATTAATGTAAAATTCTAACTATGGAAATTTAAAAACACTGCTTTTTTTTTGCATTTAGGAAAGCTATCATAGGATAATGAGTTTTCTTGTTGGGAGCAGATTTTGACAACACAATTTGTGCATATTCTGACCTTTGTGCTAGTTGTAAATATGAGCTGTTTTGAGGTACCGTCTTTGAAACTGCGCGACTACTTTGGATTTATCATCATTGTATTAGGTAGAAACGTACAGGTAGATGCATGAGATATCTATTGTGTAGCAGCTTGTTTGTATGTCCAAACAAAATAAGACATGAATTTTGTATTCTAATTTTTTGTCTTTTTTCTCTTTAGGTTGCAGCAATCTATAAAGATTCAAGTATTGGAAACCTTATAAATATAGTTATTGTAAAGTTAATTGTAATTCACAATGAACAGGTAGGAAAAATGTGTATTAAAAGATTATATGTAAATTTTCATTGTAAATAAAAATATAAAATATTTTAAAATACATTTTTTTCTTTGATTGTAGAAATATCCTTTTTAAAAAGAGAATAAATGTGGTAGTAGCACACAGCAGAATTAATTAATATGCACAGAGGATAATTCTAGATACTTTATTCAGTTGCTATATTCCACCATTTCTCTGTTAGAACCTACTGTTGACCTGAATGGGCTTAAAGCTTGTGGCGTGACTATCTAGAGCTTGGCATGATTATCCAGAGTAGACGTATACACATGCAAGCATGACAGGGAAATTATGACTTTTAGTAAGGGGTTTTGATGGAGTTTTCAGTGAAAGCAAATTTAATTATTGTAAAATGTATTTTAAGATTGCAACAAGTATACATTTTTCAAATATTTGTTTTATTTATTTATCCTAAATATCTTGCCACCCTATTTTTCTGTATCTAACACATGATGCATGCATATATAGAGAGAGATTAAAAATAATAGTTTTGAAGAGCAATGACTTTTAGCTAAGTCCTGATATAACAAACCTGATACTACAAACAAATCTGCCTGAGTGAACTCATGCGGAGTCCTGCTGACTTCCCTTCCATTCACAGGGATCATTTTACAGATATAGGGCATGAATGACAAAATACCAAGTGCAAGTGCAGGAATATTACAAACCTTTTTTTGTTTCTTGGCCATTTCTTGCTTAGGAAGGACCAGCTATCACTTTTAATGCAGCTACCACTCTTCGTAATTTTTGCTTATGGCAGCAAGCACAAAACATTTTGGATGATGCTCACCCTTCCCATCACGACACCGCTGTTCTTATCACTAGGTACAGTATCTGAAATAGCCGAATTTGTTCAGCTAGGTGTGACAAACTGTACATTTTCTTTGTGACATTACTATTTTTAATCATTCCACTGATATTTCGAAAAGTGAATATCTCTACTCCTCAAACCACAGTTTATCAATATGTGAGCAGTAACTCTGACAATACCATATTAGTAGCTCACCATTTGATAAAACTTTCATTAATGATAATGGAAATTTAGACTTGAAATTGTTACAAGTTTATTGTATACCTGGCAACAACATGGTATTGTACTGAACATAATGGAATCATCTAAAGAAAAATGCATCTGTAATTAGAATTATCAAAAACTTACAAACATGAAAACAAAGTTAAAATTAGTAGCCATTCCTCTCGCACTCTGTTTTCCTCAGGGAAGCCTCTCATATTCTGATGTTCATTGAAATACATACTCTCTGCCTTGCTGTTGTTTTTATTTAATCTTTTTCTGGCATTCAAATCAGATGCTCCCCAACACTTAGAGTGCTTTGACTTTGTCCTGCATTTTACGTCATTACTTTAGCAGATGGATGCCTGCATAAGGTAGTTCCTTATATACTGAAATCTGCACGTTTTTTCAGCATTTTGTACTTGATTTATTTTATGAACATGGTAGTGGAATAGTATAGTGTTTGAATTGTTATTCTTTGCAAGCTAGGCAGAAAGCAATACTGTGAGTTTAATCTGGTGAATTTCAATTACTTTCATCAGAATGCAAATTGTTCAAGTGGACTGTAAGGTTAAAAATTGAGCATCAGATTCTCAATTGCTGTGACTAATGTAGCAGCACTGAAATAATACAAAATGTTCTTTTTACTTGATGTATTATTTTGAAATAAATCTTTTCCTTCAAGGGAAGATATCTGCAGAGCAAGAGAGAAGTGTGATACTCTTGGTGAGTTATTCTCTTTTTTTATCATTATGATTTTACGCAGAAAGCTTGTAAGAGAATTTCATTGTAGCTAGGCAGAAATCAGAAAATAGATGCAAAAAAGTGACATGGACCAAAAAAAAGGAACTTTGCAATACTTTTCTGCCCTGATGTATATTTTTATGGGAGGTGGTGGTTGTTTTTATGTGTGTTTGGCTGTTTAGTCATGACTTTCAACATGTGTGCCATAGTATCCATTTATGGAGTCATTCCATCTACAGGAAAGCTTGTTCTATTGAGCTTTTATATAAGAGTTCAATTTTGCAGGTTTAGCAGAGCTAGGTACAATGTGTGACCCACTACGCAGCTGTTCCATAAGTGAAGAAAATGGATTAAGTGCTGCTTTCACTATAGCGCATGAACTTGGACATGTGTAAGTACCTATTTATCAGCAGGTAAAATTTTTCAATTTTCTTTTAAATATGATGATTTTCCAGTGATATGCTCCTCCCTTCTAAGAGGGAGCAGTCTGCTATGTCCTTCTAGGAAAGTCATTATTTTTACCCCTTGCATTGAGCAAATTCTGCCCACCATCTAGAGACGGAGGAGCCGTGGATCCTTATAGCTTATCCAGCTTATCACCTGGACTATGGGAGACCTGGCCATAGACTATATTCCATCCTTCCATCATATCAACGACCTGGGACAGCTATCTTAGATATACAACACAGTCTTGTCAGTTCATTGTGTTGTAGGCTCGGTAGAAATTTAATATTAAGAAAAGACAATTGTTAATATAACACAGAAATATTCTTCCTTTTGTTTGATCCTTTGAGAATAGAATAGAATAACAGAAAGAGAAATATTTTACAGAGAAAAATAAGAGGAGCTGACAGCATTGTGTGTTTTGGAGCATACCTCATCAGAGATGCCAGACACGTGCTCCGCTGTAGCTCCATGAGGTGTGCCACAGTGTAGGTAATGGTGGCGTTACAGAGCTCCAGAGCTAGTTTGTTGATTTTTATATGACTGGAAGTTCATTCCAATACATGCCATTAGTCATGGTACTTCAACTGAAATACAACATATATGTTAATTATAAAAAAACAGGATGTTGATGTACTCTGTGTAGTTTGTTATTGAAAGCTGGGAGCTGAGATGTGAATAATGAATTCTTATATTATGAGCAGTCCAGTTAGGGCCCCCATATGCAGTTCTGTAGATGGGAATGCTTATCTAAATTGGCATATGCCAAAAAGATTAGAATTTTCCTAGTGAAGAATTACTTAATTGGAAATTCTTACTTTGCCCAGCATTCTATGGACTATGTGGAGAATTTTGGGTAAGGATGGAATTTTTGTAAGGCATTTCTAAGGTAGATTTCCTACATTTCTTGCCATAATGTCAGGTAGTCATAATTTGTAAGGCATTTTCAAATTCAAAACTTGGGCATTTGCTGCTACAACAAAAAGAGTTTAAATTAACTGTTACTGAACTTGTTTTGGAGTTTGTTTGTTTTGTCTTTTAGATTTAATGTGCCTCATGATGATAGTTTTAAATGTAAAGAAGCTGGAATTAAACATCAATACCATGTGATGGCTCCAACTTTAAATTACCATACAAGTCCATGGACATGGTCAAAATGCAGTCAAAAATATATCACTGAATTTCTTGAGTAAGTATCAGTATAACATCTTTCGAAAAGTATTTTAGAAGTATTGCTTAAATATGAAGATTGTTGTTGTTCTTGTCTTTAACCACTGACTTGCAGAGTGTCAGTCTTCCAGAAACGTACAGACGTTTAACTCATTCGATGATGAGTGCCTCCATTACTTCAGTGCATCAGTTACGGTTGAATTCAATATATAAGGCTAAGAGCATAGATTACTTTTTTAATATTGTCACCTTGACTACTGAAGAACTTTTTAGTATGATTTTGGTAGGTCAAAATAGGTGTCTTGAGTAAAACTGTTTGGAAGCACTGTGAATGAAGAATTCTGGTTAAAAGAAACAATTGGCAGGAGAGATAACAAAAGAATGATGACAAAGTATTTGGAGGAAAAAAAAACAGTGGCTTGGTTTGTTTATTTTTTGCTTAAAGTCTTTTTATGGGAAGGAATTAAGAGAAAATATTCATGCGAACCCATAACTAACTTCATTGAGATGTGCATGTGTAAATGTTTTGTGATTTGGCCCCCAATAAATCAATTAGGAGTGATTAATTCACATTTTGTTCCTGTTTTTACAATAGTACTGGTTATGGTGAATGTCTCCTAGACAAACCAAGTGGAAGAATATATGATCTTTCCTCTCAGCTGCCTGGATCAATGTATGATGTCAATAAGCAGTGTGAACTTATGTTTGGTCTTGGGTCACAAGTATGCCCCTATCTGGTAGGTGGACAAGGCACAGACTCACGCTTAATAGGTACCATTAATTAATAATTACTGAAAGGTAGGCTATGTAATGAAGTCTCAGGGACTCAATTTTTAGGAATAATTTTATCCTGATATATGTCAAAGGGGAAAAACTTCAATGGAAGACTTACAGCTCTATCTGCTAGAAATATATAAGATTAACAAGTAGGATGAATTAACTTTGACTTACATATCCACGAGCATGGTTATGATTCCTTTAAAATCTATAACTGTATTCCTGTATCGGCAGACAGGGAATTATTTCTATTTCAGTAGCTTTTACAATTGTTAATTTTCACATGACAACCACAGTATTGCAGCTCTTTTTTATTTGCTTTCTTAAGAGTACATTTTGTAAGTTATAATTTAAGTATTTTAGTTCAAATATTTATCCAAACATTTCCCTCAAAGTAGAGATTGCTTCTACTTTGCCAGAGAGTCAGAACTCTCTGCATGTTTCTCATGCCTGTTGGTAGGTGTGTTTTGTGTGTTTAAACAACGCAAAATGTATTTCTAGCAAAATGGGAATCTGGAAAGAAAACTGTGTACAGACTGGTGTAGATGTATAAAGCAATCAAAACCTGGATGGGGCCTGTTTGTCAATACTATATAAAGTACAAGTATGACATTAGGACTTGATTCACTACTGTCACAGTCAGATTTTGGACCTACTTGTAGCATGGCTCGCTGGAGCTGTTTAGAGAAAAGAGTTCAAGATCAGATTCAGACTGAATTAAATAAGCTGCCAGTGAAGTGAAGTCCTGTATAGGAGGTGCCAGGATTTATGGGGTAAAAAGGTGTACCAGGACCTAAAGCTTGAAGATGTTTTATTAAAAATTTCTTTTAATATTTGTACTACATAGGAGTTGATTTGTCCATTAAGAACTCTTTTTAACAATTTGAAAAGGAGACTTTCCTCTTAGTTCTTTAGGCAGCCAATTTTTAAAAAAATAATTCCAGTTAGTGCCTTTTTCTGGAAATTACATTCAAATTCTGTGCTTACATAATAAGAACTGTACTCTCTTATTTGCTTTTCTTATTATCCACTTTTATTATCCAAATTATCTAACTTAGGAAGTTAAGTTATCTCCTATTTCTAATTAAATCCATCTCAAAATGCTGCTCTTTCCTTCCTGGCCTTGCACAGAATCCCCTTTTACGTTTGCATGTGGTTCCATGGCAAACACGTTGCAAGCAGAAGCGTGCGGGGAGCCCTGCGATAGCGCGGTCCGGTCCGGGGCGGCGTGACGAGCGCGCTTGTTTGTCTTTGCAGAAACAATGCAAACGCTTATGGTGCACGAGCACGGAAGGAGTTCACAAGGGCTGTCGGACTCAGCACATGCCTTTGGCTGACGGCACGGCCTGTGGTGTGGGAATGGTAAGCCTCTCTTTGCTTCCCAGTGCTTGCCCATGACATGTACTTATCTACTGATGTAGATAAGGCAGATCAGTGCTTGCTGCGTGGCAATCCTGGACATGTAGTGTAGCGATCGTGTGAACCTGGCTTTAGTTTCTCTTACTCATGTCATGTTGTGACACAAGTAACATAACGTAAGTTGTCTGCTCAGAATAATGATAAAATTCTACAGATGCCACCCTGATAAAAGCAGGTAGATCTCAAGGGAAAGCTGCAATCTCCTGTTTGTTGTTTGAAATTCCTAAATATTTTTTGCCATCAGTAATGCTTCACAGATGAATTTCAGGGAGACAAGACCTCCTAAAAACGTATTTTCCCAAATTTGTCATATTGAGGCAGTTCCACTGATCTAGAGCTAGTTAAGTAGAAGTGTCCTCCTACAGCTAAGGTACTCATCTGAGAAGAGGAAGTCTTTCAGTTTCTTTTAGATTCCTGCCTTAAATAGACATTTTTGTATTGAAGTGTTTCATACAAAATATATAAGCATGCACGGGTGCATCTTCATTCATTCCAGAAAGTGTCTTGACTACATATAGCTCGTACTGCCTTGTCTATTCTTAACAGAATTCAATGTATTTGGATCTGTTAAATGCTAAAATCTGGGAACTCTCTCACTTACATACTTCTATCTAGGACTCTGCCTGTATGAGGTACATGTTGAATCAGACCATTTCAAAAGGAAATGCAAGCTTGATTTCCTACAGCTTCTTATTATGTTGTTGGGTAAAGAGCGTTTGGGTGTGGAGAGGGCAGCGCACTCTTCCTCATCAGGCAGTTTTCAGCCTTGATCTCTGCTTTGGGGATTGGGCTCTCCCTACGTGTCCCGGTTATCTAGTTTGTAGATATAGTCAAGGCACTTACAGAACCTCGATAGGAATAGAAGTATTTGTGCATATTAGTTGTGTCCAGGGCTAACAGGGAGGATATGAAGGTTGGAGTTTTGGATTTGTTGCTTGTAGATCAGGAAACGAACAGAATTACTCAAGCTCCTTGCAGATTTAGTCTTTGCCTTCTCTGTGTCTCAGTTCACCACCAGAAAACAGAAAGATTTTCTTACCTTTCAGGGGACTGTAAAAATAAATATTTCAGAGATTCTGATGTGCTTGGATAGGACAGTGATAATGATAAGTATGTAGGTTGAGCTGTTTTAAATATTATTGTGTTTTGGCAGCTTTGGGGCCATGGGAACAAAGTTTTTTTTTTATCTATTGATGTAGTTGTATAGTGGAATAAATAAGACAAGTAAATGATAATTATTTGATATGATTTCTATGTATAATAGATTACTACATTTAACTCTACTTACTAGTAGATTGGTAGTTGCTACTGAATTTTCCCCAATAATTTTTAAAATTTACAGATGGCTTTTTTCTTTTTCCATATTTGACAAGGCATAAATAGTGAAGAATTTGAAAATCATGTTTTTACTGAATAAAAGATTAGTAATTAAATTAATTAAAGTTGGTCTTCTGTTTTCTGTCTTGAAAATCTGTAGAAGTTATTCTGAAGACTGCAATGGAAGCATTGCCTGACTGAGTCCTGTGTATACAGCTGATGATATAACTTTTAACCTATTATTTGGAGTCAGACACTGAAAAGAAGGGAAGCTCATTTATGAACTTCACACATAACCTTTAGTTTTAACAGGCTTTGCTCAAAATTGACATCCTCAGAGCACTTCCTCTATATAAGTATACAAAAAGCTACTTTATGTAATTACTGCAGTGAAACCAAACATTTTTCTCTAGGAAGTGAACAGATAATTGCAGTCATTACCTCTGAAAGAGGTAAGAAAGAACAGCAATTATTGGAACAAATTGTCGTCTTTGCCTGTGTGAGGGACAGCTCCTGTCAATGTGTTTCTGTTGATGTAGAATAGGAATAAGACATAGTGAACAGTTTTCATAAGTAATATTTTCCAGCATGTTAAATACTTACATTTAGTGTTTGCAACATTTTTTGCTGGGGTGAATATAGAACTGATCCCTTAAGACATTTGTAATTTTAATTTAGGCATTTTAAGCTTAGATTAATAATAGATTATGTTTTTAGGTTATATATTTATATCTTTTTTTTTTGTCAGATCAGACTTTTTTTTTGCTCTGTGATGATGTAACAGGCCTTATACCTGTTCTTCCACAAAATACATGAAGAAATAAATCTAATAACATAAAAGGCTCAAGTGAATGAATAAGCTGCTTTTTCAGAGTGCCTGTACTTTTTAAGGGAGCATGTTCTTACCATAGCTGGTCTGCTCAAATACAAGTGCTTTGAAATAGAATTATGTCTTGTGTATCTCATGCTGCACACACCAGTAAAGCTCAGTGGCTGCTGAATGTATGTATTATTAGTCACAGGTACAGGTAGCATTTTCCTATAACAATAAAGTGAAAATGCAGCCTAAGTTAATTCAAGGTCTTCGTAGAGAGTAAAGAAAAATTTGTCATGGGGATTTAAACATTTCTTCTAAGCAATTCCTAAGATAGAAAACCGTTTCACTTTCATTACAGTTTACTATCCATATTTTTATCTGATCACACTGTACTTTGTTGACTCTAGAGTTATATGCAGAAATTAATTATATTTGGATTTGGGGGGCTTCTGCCAAAGGCTCTGAATTTTTGTCTCTTCTACTTTTTCAGTGTTCAGGTGGCCCAAATGCAGTAATTCTGCTCCCCTATAGCAGTTTCTCTCTCCATTGTTATTCTCCATATGTCTCCTCTCTTCAGGTGGTTTTTATGTTTGCTTTCTGGGCTTTGCAGGATGTCTAAGCATCTACCACCTCTTCTAACATCACACAGGCAGCAGAGGATGACTCTGAAGCAGAGGATGCAGCTTTGAGACTCTTTGGCCTAATTAGTACTTCAAAGAGAAAATAATATATGAAAATATGCCAAGACAAGAGCAAGTACCAGTATTACAGTGGGGACTATGTTCATCATTGCTTGAAAAGGAATGATGAATATAAGGAAAATATTTACATGCCGCAGTGAGGATCTACACGTCAGAGGAGGCCGCTATATATTACAATGCTTGTAGAAGGAGTTATTTTCCAGTAGGACAGATACTGAATGTTTTTTGGGGCTGTTTCTTACTCATAACCTTCATAGTTCTTGTTTCTGCCACATTCCAGGTAGCAGATAATTTGATAGATGTTTAGGAAATGTGAACAGTTAGAATAGAACTTAGCCTTCTGCTTACTTTTAGGTTTTCTTGTTGCATGAGACTACACAAAAATTCCTTGTGCTTTGAAATTTCTGCAGACCAACAGGCTGTCAGTATTACCTGTTTGAATTATGATTTCCCTTGCTTTCTTTTCTTTCATTAACTGTTTCTCTTAGTTTTTTGGAGACCACTTCATTCAAGAGCTTCTGTAAATTTATTTGCACTTGTAGTTTGGGATTGTACGAAAGTTCTCTCTTCACCTTGAAGATAAAATATTTTTTTCTTATTTTTTCTTCTTTTTTGTTATAACAACAAAAAAGTGAGATTGGAGAGTTATTCAGGTCTTGGACTGCCACCTACATTTGTTCAAAAAAAAAAAGTTCAAAATCGTGTTAGTAGGTAGAAGTCTTTCTCTAGAGTCACTAGATTTGCTCACAAGTCTAAATCTGCTGGCAAATTTTCTCATTGTGGTTCATCCCATTCACAGAAAATACTCAATGCCATTTTGCAGATGACCAAATAATAATAATAAAAAGGAGTAAGCTCATTTTATTGTGTGAGAAATGGATACTATCTTACGGATATTATAACGGATATTATCTTACATATATTCACGCTCAGCTGAATTCCCTCTTACAGTCATGTTTTCTGTGTGATGAAGTGATACTGTGTTTATCAATGTACTTCACGTGATATTTGCATAATGGTAACTCATTTGACAGAGGAGGTAATGCACATCATCTGAGCAAAGAGAAAAGCCCCAACTCAGGAATAGTTGGTGAAATCATCGATATTTCAGGAATGGCCTTCGCTTAGCATTGGCTTTTTTGCCATGAAAATAACAGTCATCTTTTATTCAGAAGGATTGCAGTTGGATCCTTCCTGGATTCCCGGACAGAATACAAATATGCCCTTATTCCCTTTGTTCCTCAGAATTTAGAAGGCAGATTAGGAGGCAACTATTTGATCCTAACCTGGATTTTTCCATGTCCTGGAGCCAGTGAAGCTAGTCTGGCAATCATTCATGGGGAACCCTTCATCCAGAGGATCCTCTTTCCTGCTGTCCCAGCATTCCACATAATGACCATTTGCAGCTTAAGCACCACTCAAATAAACGTGCCAGGGAAATCTGGAAAAACTGTTCAGTAGCAAAAAGAACTACACATGATACAAATGCCAATCTGATTGCAGAGGATGCACCAGTGTGTATGTGCATGTGTGTATGAGAGAGAGGGAAGGATGTTAATTACTGCCATTCACTGCAGATATAAATGGTATATTGAGCTAGTGTTTCTGAAAATATCCAGAGTAGCTCTTAAATGAATTAAGATTTTATCCTGGTCCATTTATAGCCACATAAGGAGAGGGATACAGCATCATTTGAATGTTGATGCAGACCAAGAAAAAGAATTGTTCTGATCAATAAAAGAAGTACCAGTCTCTGATTTTGAGGTGTGTTTGCTGTTCTCTGGTGGTAGGTTACTACCCGTGTATTGATTTCTCTTAAAAGCATTACATCATTTGACTACAAAACAAACTGGTCTTCTGCCCGTGCGGTTTGTCTGCTTTGTGGCACCAAGAACACCCATCCTGCTTGCCCACTTTCAGCCCACTGTAGCTTTGCCATTCTGTGCTATTCTTCTATGCAGTTTGCTGGTATTTGCTGGCCCATGGTCTTAGGGCCCTGGCTGGGTATAAGGAGCGAAGAAATCATGTGTCTGAAGACCAAAGAAATGAGAAAAATATAGATGGATATTTGGAAGGCAAAATATAGGCCCATATGTCTAATCCTTTTCATTTCTTTCATATGCTCTTCTCTGTGCAGTCATCTCCTTTTCTTTTTAGAAGCAGCTACCAGAAAGGTCTTCCGAAAGAGGTGGGTGTTTGGAAGTAAGTTGGCCAGTTTTTCATGACTTCTGTCTTCTGCAAGGCTACACAGGGCTCCAACTCATCAAGCTATGCCCGTTGAGTTTGTCATATTGGCCATAGAGGGTTAATGTCTCAGTCTTTGCCTCAGAGTCTCCAAAAACCACATACATACCTGGAGAATGTGAGGAGCCAGGATGGACTTGGCAGTCCTTATCCTGCCGTAACTGATGTCAGACTGTGTAAGAAATAACTACTTTCAGAAGAACTTTAGTCCTGCTCTACCTCCATCTATCACTTTGATTCAGTGTAAGTTAACCGTAACTTATCAGCTAACACTTTAGTAATTTCTTCCAAAGGTACTTCCCTGGAAAATTAGCAAGCACAAAAACTATAAGGTATGCTGGGGATACCTGAAATCAGTTTAGCAAAACTGTAGTTGGATTCATACGTGCAGGTCGGATTGCTTGTTGTAAACAGGTGATTAGGGGATGGCAATTTGCACCACAGCTCAAGTGACCCCAGATTTGAATCATTAACCCTCCCTTTCCTGTCCTTAGATATAACAAATACATGTGGATTTGGGCCAGAATCGCTACCTTTTTGACAGAAAAGTTCACCTAGTGACCTAAATTAGAGCAGATTTGCCACTTGCTGTGATCGGTGTGTTTGGAATTACAAGATATACCCATTTTATTTGATGCCTACCTTATATTTGCCTTTATAAATACAGGGTGGAAAAACTCATTGGTGATTAGGTTTGTGATAGTTCTGTGTATCCGTGTATTCTCAGTAAAGCAATGATTCCAGGAAAGCACAAAGGAACATCTGGACAGTGTCTGGTGCCTGAGTTTTCTACTGTGACTTCATCATGTTGCTTCTGTAGGAATGCAGCAAATAATAGCTGAGACAAGTTCATTGAATAAGCTATTAAAATCCCAGATGTGAACATATGCTTAGCATTTTTATGGATGAAAATAATGCTGTTGTAGGTATAAAATTTCATTATACAACTCCCTTTTCCTGAATTCTTCCAAGTTATTGAAATGTTTTTTTTTACTTCATGGAAGAGGAACATAAATTCCTGCTTCTAGTTCCTTTCTGGATGCAGTATTAATTTTGTAAAGTAGAATTTAGAATCTTTAGCTGATTGTGTTTATAGATTTTCTCCAACAGTAATGATAATTCGAAGAAATGCAGGATCTTAATATTTTCTTGTATTTACACTTTAATGTAATGCAGCCATATTGTTTTAAGCTAGTGGTTCTTTTACCTCATGAAAGTATCAGGAGTTTGGGATGCACAGGTACCCTGAGTGCCTCTGATAAAAAATGGATCAAAACAGACTGTAAATACTGATGTGAGAAAATGATACAATGTGCAAGGCACATATCCAGTGAAATAGTGGTGTCTTTTCATTATTAATTTACAGCATTATTCTTATTACCAGACAAGAGATGATCTGGCTAATTTGCTGCATCATTTGAATGGTTTTATGACAAAGTAGGTCTAGTTTTTGTTTCGTGTTTGCTTTGGGCCAAAATTTGCCTTGAGTGGTCGTATTTTCAGCTGGAAGGTGGTATTCAGAGCATAAATGACACTGTTGATGTGGAACAATCAGTGTGACCAAGAACTATGCAAGCAGATTATTCTATAACCCAACTAGATTGAGACCTCTGCCAGATTCACAATCTGACTATATCACAGATTACTATTCTGAGAGCAAAATGATTGCTAGCATATAGCATAGGTGTTAACATAATAACATATACTCATTAAAAATATTGCTTTAGTAAATATTTTATATAGCGATAAAACTATATGGGCAGTTCTGGGCCTATATTGAGGTATATTCAGGAAGACTGTGCACATCATTTCTGTGCACTCAGCCAAAGGTATGTTCATTGATAGTTCCTATAATAATTTTCTATAAGTTGAATATAAGTCTGTAAGTCTATAAGTAGAATTTTTCTAATGAGAAATTTCATGTGACATTTTAATTAGCATAAAATGGAAAAAAATGGATAGTACCCTTAGATTGTTTTACCTTCTGTGTGTCACAGGCCTTTAGATGGTTTTATGTGACAGATGCTTTAGGTAGACAGAAGTGTTTTAGCTTCTGGTGATAGTATGTTGTTCAGTGCCATAGAGAGCAGAGAAGGAAAAGCAGAAGTGCTCAGAAATAATAAACAGTTGAGTTGAGTTGATCTGCACTGATGACTCTAGCAGCTGATCTGTGTACATGCTGCAGGGGAAGATGGAATACACCACCCTGTCAATGTGACTTAGAGAAGTCATTCCTGATAGCAAAACTGAGTACCAGTTTAATCCTGAGTTTCCAAACAGACTTAAAAATAGAGAATTCCCTGTGTTGAGTAGGAGCACTAATCCCACACAGGCCATCCTGCCCAGTGTCTTGTCTCCAGAGGAGTGTGTCTCTCGTGCTTCAGAGGGAGACTGAAGTTGAGGAGAATATCCAGAACACATTCATATTGGTAGAAGTTAGCAGGAGTTATAATGTTATAATTGCTAGTATCTTATAAATGGTCTAGTCTAGTAGGCAAACTCTTCTAGTATGTTGCGGTCGAATATATCACTTGGGATTTTCTATAGCATGCAAATGAATTAGAATTCCAGCTGTCATAAATCATCCATAGGATTAGTGCTCATGATTCTGCAGATTCTTTGGAGAAAGTCAGACATGCACCAATCATGAGATTCTCATTTAGACCTTTTAGTCTTCTATTTTTTGGGAAACTGATGAAGTGGATAAATATGGGCAGAGTTGTGGACTTGGACAGAAAATATTGAGAAACAGGAAGCTCACTACTTCATTTTCTCAAAAGACCTTAAAAATTATGATTTAGGCTAGCTAGTAAAGGGTGGTGAAGCTTCATAACTGACATGATGACAATAGAAAATATAACAGAGTGGCAGTCTTTGTTTTCTTAATAATTTAAACCCCAGCAGGTGAAATGAAAATTGTAACTTTCTGCTGACTTTATTTAGCTGAATGCCTGTAAATTTTCAACAGAAATCAAATCTAAACTGACACATGGACATTGCAATATAATATCTTGCTCTGAGAATTGCTATTTCTTTAAATAATAATTAAGTTCTAAAAATAACAGTAAACTTATAGTAGTAAACCGTAAACTTAGTACTACTCAGTAAAATAGTTCTAACAATTCCTTTATAGCTGTTAAAGTCTGAGTAGAAGCATGATCTGAAGAAGATCTAAAATGTCTGAAAATTTGTTTGCTTTTTCCAAGCAGTTTCCCTTTCTTTTTAGCTATGATAGCTAAGAATAGCTTAGCTTTAGCTTTGACATTTCATTTACTTAAAGACCTTGAATTTATTGGTGATTTGTTATTATTCATTTTCATGTTACTAACCAGTGTGAACTAATAAAACCGAAAGCTCCTCATACATATCAGACTGCTGCAAACTAACTTTGAAATGTGTGCATGAGAATACATCAGGAGTTTAAGACAGGGCTTTGAGGTCCTCTTATAGGTATTTGAATGAAGAGAGAAGATGTAAAGAAATAAGTTAGTGTTCAATAACTTTCACAGAGAGCTTGGATTCTAGACAGCATTTTTAAAAACATGGCCACTGCATAAGATGCCTTAAAGGAATTTGCTTTAGAAAATGTCCTGACTTTGGATAAAAGCTATTAATTTTTGTTCTCTTTTAGCCTAAGGTATAGTAACCTTCTGACTGGCTTGCCTGTTTTGTTTCTTAAATGTGTAGCACTGCCGCCATGGAATTTGTGTGAGCAGAGAAATGGAGGCACGTCCTGTAGATGGAGAATGGGGACCTTGGGGGCCCTATAGTTCCTGTTCAAGAACATGTGGAGGCGGAATTAAGAGCACCACCAGGCTATGTAATAGACCGGAGTATGTTTATTATTGTTGTATTTATGCTAGTGCATAATGAAGGTATTACAGTTGAAGAGGCTGGTTCAGAACAAAATGAAGGTATTATGGTTGCATGAATTACTTACTCTGAAGTGCCTATAAAATATCTGATTGTTTCAGCCAGGTCTGAAAGTAGGGATATGTCTGCATGCTCTAATATGAAGAGGGCTTTCAGATTACTTTTATCTCAGCTCTATCATTCACATTTATAGGTATTTCTGAGGAGTAACTTTGCTAGGTCTTTTTTTTCTAACTGTACTCTAAGTGCTGAAAGGTTCTTTAAGCATTGAGATGCTTTCTCTGGAACATTAACTGCAATATAAAAATAGATGTATTCCCTAGTATTCTTACTAATGGAACACTTGATTTGCTTTTATCTCAGTTTTTTTTCACAGCATTGCTACCAGTAATGTTCACAAAGAATGCTCACTAGAGAAGAGTCATTTACAACTTTGGAAATTAAAAAAAAAAAAATCCATTGCCTGAAAAACGTAATGTGTTTTTCATTCTTTTATATCAAAAGACAATAAGATAACACAGATAACAGTTACAAAATACTTTAGTGATTTAAAAGAACATTTTAGACTTTAAAGGGCTATTTTTCAGAGTTTGTCTTTTTTAGTTCTTCTTTTGATCTCAAAATTGAAACCAATATTAAGACCACCAAAAAGAGTGTGTCACAACCTAACTCTGTTTTCTTTCTTTGACATTTTTTAAAACAATTCAGTTATTTTAAATTAGTGAGGGAGGTGCAACTTCTATAAAAATAAGGATGAGATCACAGCTAAGTTAATGCACTTTACTGAAACATGAAACTTCGTAGTGTTTCTTCTAGGGCAAAATATAATAAGAAAAACCAAAAAAAAATGGATCTTACAGATTTCTACCTTTTAATTCTACTTTGTATTTAATGCAGCAGACATTAATGCTGATTCTCTCCCCTCTCCCAGTGGTAGCAGTTAACATTCACTTTTTATTTTCTTGCATAGATATAAATGTATGCACAGTGCAATGGAAGAGGTATGTGTCTGAACAGTCAATAAAAGACTGTAGCAAAACTATTGTGTTGTATTTTTCCTTCATATCAGTGCCTCAAACCACTCCCCGCTGAAAAACAGCAATTTTAGAAACTTGAGAGATAGTGTTTTACATTTAATTATTTTTGTTAGACCAAGAAATGGAGGAAAGTACTGTGTTGGCCGCAGGATGAAATTTCGATCATGTAATACTGATTCCTGTCCAAAGGGCAAAAAAGATTTCCGGGAACAACAGTGCTCTGAATTTGATGGCAAACATTTTAACATCAATGGTCTTACCTCTGCTGTTCGCTGGCTTCCAAAATATAGTGGTAGTAAGTAATATAAACTTTTTAAATCAATGAAATACAAATGCTATTTTACTTTGCTACATAAATACATTTGCTGTATGCTACTTTATTCTGTCCTAAAACAGGCAAAAAAAAAAAATACAACAACACACTGTTGGATTTTCTTTCCAGTTGCTATGAAAGATCGCTGTAAGCTTTTTTGCCGAGTTTCTGGAACAACTTCCTACTATCAGCTGAAGGACAGAGTTGCTGATGGTACTCCCTGTGGAGCAGAAACCAATGACCTTTGTGTTCAAGGCTTATGCAGGGTATTTAAATCTAAACTTACTAATTACTAAAAGCAGTTTAAGAGATGGTAAAATGGATACTAATTATACATCCAAACAACCATTACTTGGAAATCTATAAAGCATTATATTTTGTGTTTAATTAAGTAAATTTTGATCCCTACCAAATTAAAGATTGAGTGATGAACATACAGTTGAATCTGAAAACCCACAGTCCCTTCTTATTAAGGCTAGTGTGTAAAGGGAAGGTTAATAGTGTTGAAACGAGTAGAGGGAAACAGATATAAAATTGGCGTAAAGAGAGGAACAAAGCACGCTGTATTTATTATCATCATGACAAAAGTGACAGAAGTGCCACAAGATTATATCAGCAGAGACGAGCTCTCATATTCTAAAAATTCAAGACTCTGTCCATTTTGGTAGTATTGTTGATTGCAGTAAAATGGACTAAATTAAAGATGAAGGGAAAATGTAGCCTTTTTATAGTGTTGAATCAATGGCGAAGAGGAAATGCTTGTATATGATAAGAAGAAAAAAAAAGGAAGTTTAAATAAAGATATATAAAGGAAAGAAGTATTCTTTTTTTAGTTTAACTGCAGTCTCCTTGTATTCCTTTGTTTATTTTGCAATAATGTCAGATTTTAAAAGAATTGATGACCTTGCGCATGTGCTTTGGACTTCTAAGTTTTTAAAGTAGCTATGCCTTAAGATTTTTACACTACATTTAATATTTTATGCAAATATTTTATACTATTAAATGTATTCTTAAACACTTTTTGACATATTAAGTGTGTTTGCATTGCACTTTCTTAGTACAACAGAACTATTGTGTTTTACATCACAGCACCCAAAAACATAAAAGGCTTTTCATGGATTGCCAAGGAGCTGGAGATATTCCTTTGATATATACAGTGAATAAAAATGTTTTTCGGGGATGGGAAGCTCTTAGTTTTTAGTTTTCATTGTTTTTTATTGGACTGAATCACACAGGCTTATTGTATGTCTTGTAGCAAGCTGGCTGCGATCACGTTTTGAATTCCAAGGCAAGGAGAGACAAATGTGGAATCTGTGGTGGGGATAATTCTTCATGTAAGACTCTTGCAGGTACTTTCAACAGTGCTCATTATGGTATGTCTTTTAAAAAAAAATCTTAATGCACATTTCAATTTGATTTAGAAATTATTTTTTGTGTTTGCAGAAGTATGATTTAAGTGCATGTTCTTTAGAGCTTTTGCCAGAAAAAAGTATCCCTGACCCATGCCCCTTCAAAGATGCAGAGGCAAGTGCTGACACGCTGACAGATGAAGGAGAAAAGGTCTATCTGCTTTAAGGTCAAAACAAAAGTCATGAAACAAAGATGATGAGGAACTGTAGAAGTGCTTTAAAGGGGGGACTCGCTGCTTTGCACTTTGTGATATTTCTTAAGTGGAGCTATGCAGCTGGAGGACTTATTCCAGCACCTTTTGGTTAATAAGGAGATAGTGAGAGGTCTGTGGCCTGAGCAGCTGGTGAACTTTTTTTGTTTCATACAGTGAAAAGATGTGAAATGTGAACCTTCTTTTTCCAGTGACTGTGGGCTGGAACATTTAGGTTCTTTCCTCATCGTTGGCATCTAATGAATGAAAAACTCTTCTGAATAACTTTCTGTTTCTTTGTATTAGCTTCTCTAGCAGAGCTACTGATAGCTTTTATTTCACTGTGTAGCCTCTTCTGGGAAGTGTGGGGAGACTTCTGTATGTGGCTAACAGTGCAGCTTAACAAGAGCATACAACGTAAGGGCAGAAGACTGTAGTTAATGTAAGATTCCCAAAGGCCACTTTAAGCTTTCTTACTGCTTGAACCACAGGCAAAGTGAAAATAACACCTGGAAAGCTACCAGATATGGTCTTCATTGAATAAAGGAATTACTGGTCAGAGGAAAGTATGCCCAGTATCCTGACGGATTTTCTTTTTCCTGACAAAGGGACTGTGCTGAGCAAAAAGTACCAAAACATGGTAGAGGTGGCATGCAGCAGCCCTCCCTGCATAAATACATCTAACTTTTTTTGTGTCTGTGTGTTTTGAGAAATTGCAAGGCACGATCACGTTTTGTATTAAAGACTGAATTTCTGAATATGTGCTCAAAGTAAAGAAGGCAATATTTTGTTCAATCTGAGTAAACGGCTATGGATGTTTTTGTTTTTCACCATATCAAGGAACTTTTAGTTTAAAAGTAGCACAGGAATTGCATTATAACATAAATATTCATATAAATATATAAATATAAAAGATTTTTCAAGTTAGGCATCAGAAGATAAGAACGCTTACCTCTGTGAACCTGGCCTTTTTCCTTTTCACTGACCTTATTCCCTTCCATACTCACACAAACCATTTTACTAAAGTAGAATGTGAAATTAGGCAAGAGCAGCATGTGGAATTGCTGATATGTCCTCACAGCCATACAGTTATATTAATGTCATTATGTGTATAAACAGTAAGTGAATGTTGTCAGAAATTCAATGAAACACCAGTTTGCTTGGCTCCCAAACTAGAAAACTGTAATCCACTTATGTGTACTTAGTTGTTATGTTAGCTACTGCCTCTTAGAACTAGAATATCTGAGGTTATCTGAAAAAAAAAAATCTGTATTCTCCCGTATTTTCTCTTGTGCCTGCACGTTGCCACAAGCTGTTCAGTGTGCAAGACGAGGGGTGTTTTGGTGTCCGTCGCGTTGTTTTTGCCCATGCGTTGGCAGCTCGGCCGGGCGCTGCGTGTTCATCCAGGGCAGGCAGTCTCGGTTTGCAATCGCGGTGCTGCCCCCGGCTGGTACAAGCGACCGGCCTGAGGTTGAAACGCGCCCGCTAAGTGCCTGGGAGAGGATTTGGGGATGAAAAGCACGGGGCATAGGAAAAGGAGATTGCTGATTATTTTGATACGCGCAGAGATGAGCTAACCAAGCAAAACTAATCCTGGCAAAAGCATGTTAACTACTGAAAAATAACTGGAAATTCTAACAAAGGTTATATTGTATATTTATGTTTATTATTTGTTTCATATGTTTGTCATATTCAGTTTTTCTTAGAATCACTTTGGATGTATAAGCAGCATCTGTGAGAAACAACCTTTTTTAACCTATGACTGTGAGCAGAGTGACAATTTTCCTAAAAAGCAGATCTTGATACAGATTGTTTTGTTACCTGAAGACAAGAGTACCCTAATATTAGTAGAAGGATTGCAGGAAAGAATCACTTGTTTGTGAAGCATGTGTTTTTCTAAAGGGAGGCAGACCACTAGGCTAACATTTGGATCGTGTAGAGTGTGGATCAAGCACAGCTAGTTTATCTGATAGATCTACTTATGTGGATGACCTGCAGTACTGCAGTAGACTTGTTCTCAGGGCGCTGTCATGCAGTAATTTTTCTAAGACAGGGAAAAGCTAACCTGGTTGTACAGAGAGGGAGCCAAGATACAGCAGGTTAAGTGACTTACAGAGAATTGTGTACAAGTCTCTGGTAAAACCACAAACAGCCACCATTTTTCCTGAGTCCAGCAAGACTGCTTTTTGCAGTAGTCATGCTCTTTAGAGATTCTTCTGGCAGTTATTGGTAAATACAGAATTTACATTTCTGAAAAGAAGAATGAATTTTAACTGTCTTGTGAGTTAAGACACTAAAAGTTCAATTCAGCTAACTTTATAAAAATATATATGTATTAATGATATTTATCATTATCATATGTTTATAATGATGTATGTGAAAGTGTTTACATTTCCTTTCTAAAACATGAGAGTGTTCAGCAGTGTTGTCTTTGGTACATTACATAGCTTTTTAATTAAAAGTAATTTACCGTAGGTTCAGAAGGCTCATATTTACTTGTACATGACAATTTTTGTGTATAATTAATTTGGGAATAATTACATTGCAGGTTACAATGTTGTAGTGACTATTCCCAAAGGAGCAACAAACATTGATATTCGTCAGCACAGCTACTCAGGGAAACCAGAAGATGACAACTACCTCGGTAACAGCATGCTGTGTACAACACTCGTAGATGGTTTGTGTGTGCTTTCCAAAGATCTGCTCTAGACTTACATTATCAACAGTCTCAAAAAGTCTTTGGAGCAAATGTGACATTACATGGTATCGTCATTTGTCTGATTTTCTCTGTAGATGTTAACAGTGTTAATAAGAAGAATGAATGACACATTGCTAGGTTTCTTAAAAAAGAGTTTATTTATCAGAAAATAAATTATAGCTTTGTCATTTTTGAGTAGGTTGTGGCCATGTTTATTAAAACACGATGAGTGAACTAGCAGAACCTAACAAAGGTTAAGAGTGATTATTATATTTAGCAATTCAGCAGAAGAAGTATTAATGTTGATTATTGTTAATGCAGAGAAAATTCATGGCAGCTCTTTAGGTGAGAGTCACTCATGGTTGGGATCAAATGCATGAACTTTAAAAAACTGTGCATGAAACAGCATAAAGCTAAGTGTTGAAATAAATTTTTTTATAAAACCTTTTAATTAAAATATTTATCCCCAGTACTTTATTTTACTTACAGCTCTATCTGATGTTCATGGAAATTTTATCTTGAATGGAAATTTTGTTGTAAGCATGTCAAAAAGAGAAATCAACATACAAGGAGCTATTTTTGAGTACAGTGGTTCAAACAACACTATAGAGCGAATTAACAGCACTGATAGAATTGAGGAAGAGCTAACTTTACAGGTGAACTTTCAAATTTTTCATTAGTCTGAAAATTTATTACATGCTCGTAATATTCATAAATTTGTCATGCACAAATTCACTAAAAATGGATATCATTTTATCTCAATTAAGGTTAGACAGAAGTGATCTGTTCATGTGGGATCCTTTTGGACCCTGGCGAGACTGCAGCAGAATGTGCCAAGGTATTGTGGATTCTTTCTTCATCAGAACCAAAGACCTCATGACATCTGAAAAGGAGCTAGGCTTAAGTAGTCAGGATTTTGTCACCCCTAGTAATAAGAGAAACTCAGCACTCACAGTAAACTTTAGGTGCACAAAGCTTTTAAGGACAGACTGGCTTCAGATTCCCGTTACCTTGTTTCAGTATGTATCCAGTGCAATCCTATATTCAAAATTCTATTCTTCATCCTTTCTTTTTCTTTTTTTGACATAGGAGTGATTTATAAGAAATATTTCAACCAAGTGTATTGCGTCCTTGAAAATGTGGTATTCTATATCTACTACGATCTATCCCCTCTTCTGTTATCATTTTTCCAGATATCCACTACCTGATTTGTCTAGTATCTTTCATATATATTTCTTTGTCTTTTTTTGATTTTCTCTTTTTTGAGATAAATGTGTTTTAGAATATTTTTATAATTTTTGTGTAGTATTGTGTAAGCCACTCCAGTGAAAAACAAAGCCATAACACATATGAAGTGTATGTATGAAGTTTAAGTACACTTAATAATAGATACTCCCATTAGCAGATGCTAGGCATGGCTTATATCAGGGGTGGACGACAGTAAGTTTCTTCTGATTTTGAGTCAGGTTGTAGACGTGCTCATGTGCTAGAGATGTAGAGCTGCCAACTTTTGTACTTCCAGCACTTCCAAGAAACCTTTCCAGGTACCCGATGCTCAAATTTTCTGCTGCATTAAGAAAGGGATCATGGCCTTGAAGTGAACATAGTGGTGTTTAGTAATTATCCAAGGACAGATGTGATGCTTTTGGAATATTTAGCCTGCTGATTAAATGCACTGTTGCACTTTGTATTACAGTGTTTCTGGGTGCTGATGCCCTTATGAGATCATGGTAGCATGGCTGGGAGCCATCACGGGTGGTGGACGTCACTGGGACAAGGTTGTTCTCCACAGGAATTTAGTCAGCTGCACTAAAAGTAGTGTGTTTGTGCAGAATCTGCTGTATACAAATATTAGTGTTAATGGGGCATTTCCGTTAAATTGCTAAATCATAAGTCAGAAATTAGTGGAAAAAGGCACTCATCTTTTAGCCCTTTTTTCTTTGATATGTTCTTTACAAGGTGTTAGAAGAAGAAGAATGACATGCATACGTAAAAGTGATCATGTGGTAGTGTCTGATCAAAGATGTGAACTTGCACCTTCTGTACCAGAAGTCTTTGAGGAGTGTAATACAGAATGTGAATTAAGGTAAAAACAAGTTCTGTACTGATGGAGCTACTGTGGTCTTACTTATTTTTGTTGATAGAGATCAAAATGAAATAATTCAGACTGCTGCTTCCTCTCTCCATCAGTCTCTTGCTTCCTCCCTTAAATCTGCTGATTTAAGAGTATATACATTAGATTAACATCTCTAATACTACACAGAACTCCATAGTTTTCTGGTTTTTATTTGTTAAGTCCAAAGTATCCTGTTAGGACTATGAATTTCTTCTTTACATGCTAGAATAAAAATTGGTATTACTGGGCAGAGTATGTTTTTTACTGGAATTGTACCTACAACTGAGACTAATTTGGAATACAATCATGTATATTTGCACTATGAGAAAGTACACAATGAAGTGTGCAGAGGATGAATGATCAGAATTATAGCTTGTATTTTTCAAAGTCAATTGGGAGATTTATACAAAAGATGCTTTAAATTGAAAAAGAATTTTCAAGTATATCAGTCAAATTTCTTTCTATCACTTTGAAAATTCCAGTCTTTATATAGATTTTACAGTCATATTTATCCTCTGTCTAAAATTAATGTTTATACTGCAATTCTAACTATATTCTCTGAGTGCTTTGCATTTATTTTTTAAAACATAGTTAGTTTTCTATAACAGTTTATCCTTGTAGGTGGCACAGTATTGGCAAAAGTGACTGCACATCAAAGTGTGGCCCAGGGTATCGTTCTTTAGAAATCCTTTGCATGAAGTACTCAGTTTCAAAAGGACTCAGTGCTCCAGTGGATGATAGATACTGTGCTGATCAGCAGAAACCACCAACCAGAGAGCCCTGTCATGGTGACTGTATGTTAACAAGTTGGCACTACACAGAATGGTCAGAGGTACAAATTCAAAAATTTATAATTGTACCATTACAGTTCTGGTTAGTGTTCATATCAAATTTTTATTTTTATTCTTTCTTTTTCCATTTAAGCAACTAAAAGAAAATAATGTTTGACAAGTCCAATGTTGTAAGAGAAGCTAATACCTCTATATTTAGGTAACTACTGGACAAAATTGCTCATATTTTTGTGAGAAACTGTAGATATCTAAATTATTTGAAGCTTGTTTTTGGAAATCAGCAGAGAAGATCTGGCCATTCAAGGTGTATCTTTTGCTTAGAGTCTTAATAATTTAAGTATTTAAAGAAAAAAATGTTAGTACATGTTCAGCTTTAATATTAATTAAAGAGTGCTATCTTGGAAGTAATTAACAAGATGCCAAATTTATCTCTGGTACACATGTTTGAAGTGTGTTAAATGAACATACGACAGGATGTAATTTTGCTAAATGATTTTTGCTATTTTTCATATTTAAGCCTGATAATGCATTTTGAGCTGTTTTTTATTATGGTATGTTTCCTGTTCACAATAATTTTTTGGTACACTGCAGTGTTCAAGGAGCTGTGAAAGAGGCATCAGAACCAGAGAAGCCTTTTGTATGAACAATCTGGGTCGTCATCTTCCTGACAGAGAATGCCATGAACTTCCAAGAATCGTAACCCAGGCTTGCAATGAATTCCTATGTCCAAGTTGGTCTTTTAGTGAGTGGAGTGAGGTAACCAGCCATGCAAAATTTAAAACTCACTTTGTACTGCCATCAATACCAACAGTAGTAAAATAAGAGGATTTTGTTTGTTTGTTTGTTTTTTCTTATTTACCTTTGAACACTGGAAAGTACAAATATTTAAGTGCTAGGATTCTATTGATGTACATACTAGATGTACAGATAGCACAAAAACTTATGAAAAGCACACCAGTATTTTTTTCTCTGAAATGTTGTTACAGTAAAAAGGGATAGTGAAACTACTTATGGTAGACCTGTCTATAGTCCTATACATACCTTATTTTCTTATAAAGCAATGTGAACCGTTCAGCCAAGCAAAGAACAAAATTGTATCAGTTTTGTTACAAATTATATGGATAAAATTGAATCAAGGATCATTTAAATATGCTTTCTGTGCCAGCTGGGCTATAATATGCATTCATATTTTAAATGAGTATTCATTTTTAATAGCAATAAATTAACAGTACATTGTTTTCATATTTTTATAGCTTTAGAAACTTAACAGTGATTCCATTGTCAGTGTTATGTATTTGGCCTGATATTTAGTAGCATTCAAAGAGTTCACAGGACTATTTTTGTTGCACTGCTTGTATTGCTTTTGTCATTTATGCGATCTTCATAATTCACAAGGCTACTTAAAAAAAAAATGGTTTCATGTCTTATTAAATTAGTGAATTTACTGTAATTTTACAGTGTCCTGTCACATGTGGCAAAGGAATGAGACATCGGCAAGTATGGTGCCATCTTAATGATGAACATCTGAGAGAGGATTTTTGTAATCCAAATGATAGACCAGAATCAGTAACACCATGTGAACTTCATGAATGTGCATCTTGGCAAGTAGGGCCTTGGGGAGCAGTGAGTACCTAAGGATTTCTGCCTTTTTGCCTTTAGATTTTAGCTGAACACAAAGAAATACCATTTAAATATTTTTATTGGAACTTTAGCAGCTGTTTGAAGTGGATTGGTTCACATCTCCCTCTGCTCCCACTGACTATCTAACCCTTAATTTAGGAATATATACATAGATGGATAGGCATAGTTAGATGCCTAAGCTGATTCTCAGCCTTGATTCCTAAGAGTGCTACTGCTATTTTGCAAGAACATCTTTTGTCTCCAAAATAATGAAAATAGTTACAGATAGAAAAGCATTCAGATGAATTGGACAGGTAAACAAACAAATACATATAAATATGTCAACATATTTAAATGTTTAACTTACTTAAAACATAGAACGATATATGCTGATAATAGCAGGCAAAATGCCATCATATTTGGCTGAATATCTTTTTATTAAACGATTTCCAGTGAAAAAAGAGGTTCTGACTCTATGTGAAAGTGCAGCTCAAGAATATGTTCTTTTGTCTGATGATGGTGATCATCACGTACGTACGTATGAGGGAGGCTTCAAATTTCTAGAAAAAGGTGAATTAATTGGAGAAGAAGCTTTTGTCCCCAAAAAGATGAAAATTAATTCAAAAACAAGGCACAATTTAATGGGGCTTTTATATGTTGGGATTGCTCAAAACAAGATATAATGCAGGGACTTAAGAAATACTTGCCATTTAAATACTGAGAAACAGTGTATCTACTGTGGAGGATGGAGAGGCCTAAGCAGGACCATGTGCTGGACAAGAGGCTTGCTTTTCAAAAGTAGGTCTTTTAGAGAGGATCGATCACTTTTCCTTTGTCTAGGAAACTACATTGTGCTTTTGGACAGTGTAATCAGTGGAGTTTAGAGAGTGATTCATTTAAGATTATGGAGATTAGGGTAGCTGTACTTCTTTAATTGCTCACTTGCTACGTTTTTTTGTTAGACTAGTATGTAAAGTATACATATGATTTACAAAGTGGATTCTAAATTTTTAAGTTTCATACAAATTGTCTGAATTACTAGGCTAGTCTTTAGCCATGTAAGTCAGTGGTTGTTCATTAGATGTTAAGATTGTTGCTCAATTTTAAAATCATATTAAATTAGCACTATAATGATAAAAAATAGTGGGACATAATTTCCTAATTATTAAATTCCTACTCATGATAAAATGAGTTTTAAAATAGAATATTGAATTAAAAATAAATTTAAGTAAATATTATGTTATTTCAAGTATATGAAATTACTGATTTTAACAGTGTGCTGTAACATGTGGTCATGGATACCAGATGCGTGCAGTCAAATGTGTTGCTGGGACTTACGGAGTTATTTTGGATGATGACAGAGAATGTAATGCTGCTACTCGTCCTACAGACAGTCAAGTAAGTAAACAAGTACCTTTCCGTTGGTTGTGCTTTTTAGCACAAATACTGTCTACTGACTTTTGGAAGGAATTTGAGGAAAATGTGTTCTAGAATGTGAAAAAGTACTGAAACTGTCTGCTTTCTTCAACTTTAGTCCAAGGAAGTAAGTAAAAGAAGAGCAATTTGGAGACTGGAGATAGCAAAATCTGGAATCTAGAACTCAAGGGGTGCAGAGACCTTTGATTGCCCTGATGCAAAGTAATTGCACCTAGTTGGCCTAGTTACATATAATTATTAAAAGAAAAACAGGGTTATTTGAAGTAAAAAAAAAAAGCTTTGCTTACTGGAATGATATTATTTCAGAACTGTATAGACATGAGCTTGTGTATATGAATAACCACATACACCAGTACAGGCTGGGAGCTGACCTTCTGGAGAGCAGCTCTACAGAGAAGGACCTGGCAGTCCCGGTGGAAAACAAGGTGACCACGCATGACCCAGCAATGTGCCCATGTGGCCAAAAAGGCCAATGGGATGCTGAAGTGCATTAAGAGCATTGCCAGCAGGTCAAGAGAGGACATCCTCCCCCTCTCTACATCTGGAGTATTATGTCCTGTTCTGGTCCTTCCTCAGTACAAGAGGGATGTGGAGCTTCTAGAGAGGGTCCAGCGTAGTGCGACGAAGATGATTAAGGGACTGGAAACCCTCCATCTTATGAGGAAAGACTAAGCGAGCTGGGCCTGTTTAGCCTAGAAAAGATTGAGAGGGGATCTGATCAATATGTATAAGTACCTGAGGAGAGAATGTAGGGAGGATGGGGCCAAACTCTTCTCGGTGGTGGCCAGTGATAGGACAATGGGTAATGGGTATAAATTAAAACACAGGAAGTTCCATCTCCATGTGAGGAAGAACTTCTTTCCTGTGAGGGTGACAGAGCACTGGAACAGGCTGCCAAGAGACGTTGTGGAGTCTCCTTCTCTGGAGATCTTCCAAACCCACCTGAATGTGACTCTATGCCACGTGCTCTAGGTGCCCCTGCGTGTGCAGGGGGATTGGACTAGATGATCTCCAAAGGTCCCTTCCAACCTTCATCATTCTGTGACACTGTGATTATATTATATGGTTCTCTACCTTTCTCTTTTGTCCCAAAGCACTTTATCTTTAGCACTTCTCTTAATTTAGATCTATTCTATTTCATAAGGCATATTTGTTTACTACAGTCAGTGAGTTTAGTTACTACAGTCAGTGTTGTTTTTCTCCCCCAACAGGAATGTGAGTTGCCCTCTTGTCCAGAAAATACAAAATTATGGACTACATCACTTCCTCTAATTCATGTGGGGAAAATGACTCAATGGAGATACGGATCATGGACACCAGTATGTTATGTCATAGTGGTCATGGCTTGCAAAACTATCTTCCACTTTTTCACCCATTTTCCTATTGTGTAAAGCTCTCATCAGTATATCTTTCAGACTAAAATCTGCTTGGGGTAATTCTTTAACAAGATTATTACCTTTTCTAAAGATTTTTTTCTTTTTTCTGGAAGTAGTTGACACTCCAAGCAAACTCTGTTTTTCAAACCTAGCAGAGAAGATAAGGAAAAAAAAACCTTGAGAGTTTGGGTACTGGAGTTCTGAACAGAATAGCTTTCATGTGATTGAGAGTGTTCAAGGAAATGGGTTTCAAAAATAATGGACTATTTTCTGACTATGGAGAACATTTTTCATTTTAAAGAAGTATTTAAATCCTCCATGTGAATAGCAATGATAAGCAGTTTTGTCTTTAAAGATCTCAGGCTAGATAATTTGTCGGTAAGTGTTACAAATAAATTCAGTTTATACAAAAACTTTAACAGAAGAGCAGAAGAGTTCTTGATTTTTGTAATGATTTACAAAATTATTCTTGAGAGAGTTGTGAAAAATTTAAATAATTTATGAAATATCTGTATAATTTAAAAAATAAGAACCTTGAGGTTCTTAGCTAAGCATAAAACATAATTATATCTTTGCACAGTTGTTTTAGCTGTAATGAGTGCATGGACTGAGGCTACTCAGAATCTCACTACTAAATTCACCTTGCAGTTTTCAACTATAAAGGCACCAAAAGGATCTCAAAGGAAAATACTTTTGCTTTCTTCCTGAATGCATGGCTCTATTAGTGTAGTTTTGTAGCCAGTATGAGATGGGAGTCTGGTTGTCAGGCCTTAATTCTGAATGCAAACCAATACTAAGCTGTTAGTATATTAGCTGCTTGCATGGTCTTCTTTTGGTCTTCTTTCTCTGCTAAAGTGTGACGAGCATGGACTGTTTCCTCACAGTGCTCTGCATCCTGTGGAAAAGGTGATCGTGCTCGCTATGTGAGCTGTAGAGATGCTCATGGGGGAATAGCAGATGAATCTTTCTGTGCTCATTTACCACGACCGGCTGAAATTTCAAGCTGTTTCAGCCCATGTGGAGAGTGGCAAGTTGGAAATTGGTCCCCTGTAAGTATTATTTGTATTCTTTTAGTGTCTTCGTTAGATTATTGGGCAAATTTTCTGGTTAGAATTTGGGACTTCTTATTCTATACAGGCATGATTGAAGCTGCATCCCTTGAAAAAAAATAATGTATACATTTCTTGCTGCAAAAAGTAAATATGAATGTCTTTGATTATTAGTCACCAGTGTTCTATCACAAATATTGGATTAATTTTTGGCCAGTGCCCAGTTACATGTGATAGTGGAGTAATAACGAGACAAGTTATCTGTGTCAACTATCATCAACAAATCAACGAGAATTACTGTGATCCCGAAGGCCGCCCTTCCA